>JACEIK010002830.1:166294-181272 GCA_018107945.1 Datura stramonium
AATAAATAGTAAGATTTGCTTAATTATGTAATTTTTCCTTTATATTAACTAGCCCTTTAATAGGCTAAGAAGTTCTTGGGTGAATAAATTAAATTTGTTTTGTGATCTAGCTTCTTTCTTCTTTGATTTTGATAGTTTTAGAATTAAGTCTAGATGTTATTCACATAACATGTCATCATCTACTCCTTTTGGAATTTGTCCACAAAGTTGCAGAGCAGCTCAATGTCATCCTACCTTATTTTGAAGATATCTATTAGCAATAACAACAAAAGAATCAATAAAATTTTCAGATAAATAAAAATATCAGGTGAGAGCTTTCTTTTTTAATGTCTCACCTAACTTCTTAACTAGTACAAACTCAATCTCTTTTGTTAGATTATTTCCTTAGATCTCGATGGTATAAGTCGTAATATGATTTTTTGAAACGGTAGTTTCAAATCAAATCCAAATGGAATACAACCTGGGTGCCCCATTGGGCAGGGTGAGCTGGGTGAGCCGCCATGTCTATGCGGCACTAGGGCCATACGCGGCACATGAGGGACGTGGCACCCTCCGCAACATGTTGTGTGGCGCGCTCGTCTTGGTCAACTTCTGCGCCTGCATTTGGGCATTGCGCCTTCGCGGCAATGAGATGTTGCACGATCAAATTGGGGCGCGATACCTATGCGACACGACTGATGGCCCGGCAGACATAATAAACTTTTAATCGTCCCATCCACGACCTGAAATGCTTCAAAATTCATCGAAGTGTTGAATGCAACTCCCCAACCACGAGAGGTCACGACGGCTACTCCTTTTTCTTGATTTCGTGCTCGGTTCATTCTGATTTAGCACACAATTAATTCATCAAAACTCACTTATTATATTAAAACATACCAATATAAGCTCAAATACAACAAAATAGGATTAACGACGAGATGAAAATACTAAGAAATAGCGGAGAAAGAATATAAATTATAAATATTTGTGCCAAATATCAACCACATACGTAGTTCCCCACATCAATCATTGAAATGACTTATTTAGGCTTGTAAGGCCATGTCTAGTGATGTGAACGTCTAACTTAAGGTATGGGCAACAAGTAGAAGACTTATACACATGGCATGTGAAGGCTCTTAACATATAATCTAGGGTCTTATTGAGTCACATAAGATAATCATGTAACATGAGTTCATGCCTTAACAGCGAAAGAGATTTTAGCTTTATATACCTTATTTTTTCGATAGTTACATACCTAAATCGATGGACAACCTCGATTTTTTAGTGAAAAACAAAGCCAAATCGATGGGAAGAACATTTTTGGTTTATCCTTAGTTAGTCCATATAACTGACAGACGAAGTCAGAGACATCCGTCGATTTAATTAATCTCACTCAGTCAATTTATTTATCTTAAACCCGATGAATAAATAAAAGTATAAGGACGTGCTACCTCAATTTAATTAAATAATTTTTTAAAAATATTTTAAATTAAATAATTAAAAATAAGTAATTTAAGTAAACCGACCCTATCCATCAATTTATGAATTTCTACATTTTTTTTGCAGAAATCTGAAAGACTGCCAATACTGTCTATCGATTTTCAACAAAACAATTAGATGGAGAAACTTGTGATTTCTGCATCCAATTTGCCAAACAAATTACAATTCAATATGCAACTACAAACTAGCACTAAGTATTGTCAAATTAATTCTAAATGAGCTACAACATCAACACCATACTGATTATCAATTAAAAAAATCAAATATAATACTAAATATCCATCAAAAGGATATACAAAGACTATCAAAGTTCAAATATATACAAAACAATCAACCCAAAGTATCAAATAATTTTTAAAGTATCAACATAGCAATATTCCTAACTAAGGTGTCCGCTAAACATAGTCTTTATCGTCAGAGTATTCATTATTTGAGTCATTGGGAGGAGAACGAGGCACACCATATACGCCACTTGCAATTGGATTATTTACCGGTGCCTTGAGTGACTCGACGGTCGCGCACATAATCTTATTTTCAGCAACCCGTCTTGCTTCAACCTTCGCTAACTCCTGAGTAAGATGTTTGATTTGCTACGATATAGAAGTAATTTGAACACCATCAAGTGCCTCCGCCTAGAGTGAATACCCACTCTTTCCAGTCCTGACTAGATGCATTGAACAGAGTTCTTTGAGCCTAGATCGCAGACTCTCCCCCTTTGTCTCCCCCAAAATTGTTAACCCACAACTCTATTTCAACATTACGTGGAGGTTAGATTGGTCTGTCCTGGTTATTTGCTTGCTGAGTTTGGCATTACTTATGCAAGTGTTGTTGTTATTGAGTTGCACATATAAAAAAAAGTTAGTATATAAATAAAGTCATATCATTTGTTATAAACATATTTGTATTATAGTGAATGTCTATAAAGGTATTTGTATTGGAATAGGATACNTAAAAGTATTTGTATTGTAGTGAATATCTATAAAAGTATTTGTATTGTAGTGAATGTATGTATTTATATTATAGTGAATATCTATAAAAGTATTTGTATTGTAGTGAATATCTATAAAAGTATTTGTATTGTAGTGAATGTGTATTTGTATTATAGTGAATGTCTATTTTTGGAGAAAAGTTAGAAGGAATTATATATTTCATCCCTTTAATCCTTCAAGAAAAATAAAATCTACAATATTTTTCCTGTTGTTTTATTATTTTATAACACGTTATCAGCACGAATGTTGTCTTTACTTCCGTTTAATTCATGTTATTACTGGTTGGATTGCTACTAGGTATATTTTGTCCATAGTCATCCCAACACTGACATAGGTTTCTTTATCGTGTGAGAGATGGCTTATGAATTTGTAGAGCTTACAAGTCATACTTATATTTTAGATTTAATTTTACGGGATCTGAAAATAAATGGATCTTTATAAAAGTCATGAATTGCAGAGCTTACTTATAGATGAGTGTGTTGAAGTGATTAAATATGGGAATCTTATTCCACTTACCTAAACATGATTTTTTGGGTATAATAATATTAATATATTTTGATAACATGGTCTAGTGGGAGCTTTCTTAAAAGGATGCAGGTTTTTTTTTTTTTTAAATCTAATATTAGCAACAAGTCATGCGTTTCCCATCACTGTAAACAGATTATTTTTGTTATTATGTTGGTGCGATTGGTACAACAAAATCTGGCTGCTTCTTTATGCAGGCTTGATATTGAAATACATCATTGTAAAAATTCTCCTACATTGTAAAACAATTTGAAAAATAGATATGATCACTTGAAGATGGTCATTCTTTCACAAGCATATTTTGGTTGGATGCAATGGGTTTTCAAGACGCTAGCTTTGAAAGAAGCTGAAGTTTTTAAGCAACTTGTCCTACTTTCTCTATGATGGGGAATGTCCCTTCGTACTTGCGGCTGACACCCTTACTAAAAAAGAAGGAAAGAATCACTCAGCGCAGGGCTTCCCGTGTGAGGTTAAGTGATGGTCAACAATTTAGGCAGGAAATGCTGAAAAGCGGCTAATGATGCAAGAGCTCTTTTCCCCTTATACGCTCTAAAAAAAGGGTAATGATATTCTTGTGTCATCATATTGAAGAAATTCTGAAAATTGAGTATTTCACGATTAAAGATCCACTTGTTTTGTGGAATCCTGAAAGAAAGGTATGACCACCTGAAGATGGTCATCCACCCAAAGACACAATATGATTGGATCAATTAAAACTATAAGTCTGTTCATGAGTACAACTCTTCAACATTTAGAATTATTTCTCAATTTAAACTATGTTGAGAGACTATTAATGATCTTGATATGATGGAATATGTGGTAGCACATAAAATTAATTGAGAACAGAGCTAATGTGTTATTATTGTAGTAAGTTTCAAAAGAAAACATATAAGTTTCACAGACATTGAAAAAAATTAAAAATAAATTGAGACTATAAATTATGAAAAAATCTAATATCTTCATATTACTACAATTGAAGCGAGTTATAAATACTTTATGTAAAAGATTACCCGGTTTTCTTTTATTTGTAGTACATAAATATAAGTATGATGACAAAATCACATGCAAAAGTAAACTAGAAGTTTACTGAAATAAAGATAAATTGGCATAACTGATTGGCTATCCCGGTTTAAATGTGATGCAAAAATAATTGAGAATTCACGTAGTTATATGTTAAAGAAACAAAAGATTCTTCAAGAATTCTCTTGTGTTGCTTGTTCTCATGATAGAATAATCACTATATCAGCTAAAATTCGGATTATATTCCCTGAAATTTTGGAACTTATAAAAGGTGAATATGGACCCCTTCACCTGCTATGTGAACCGTTTTTTGCTATTATATAATTTTAATAGATGCATCTATGGTATGATTACATGTGCTTTGATATCAACTTGCAATTGGTTTTTGCAAGGTTGTTTGCTCGAATTGTTAAATTAAGAGCACAATTCTAAATTATAAAATCATATTGATTATGCTGGTTCATATCTAAGTTGGTTTAGCAAAAATTGTATGCCTCCAATTATAGCAAAACCATTGGTTATGAGAATAAAAATCCCAAATAAAAGTTGATCTGAGATATGTTTATTTAACATGCAGCAACACTTGAATGCATCAAGCCAACAAGGTTCCCCTATCATAATTGGTTTAGGGTCACGGACCAAATAATTTCATCTAAAAATTTGAATGTGTGGTATATGATTCAATTGCTCCACCGCACTGCACAAAGATGGGTCCCCAAATGAGCTTGGGGGTAAATGTTAGTTTTTCTAATATTAGGGGGAGAAACTTTTAGCAGCTGAAAATTGTATGTGGGATGAATTATCTAGATCCTCGAAAAAAAAAAGTGAACTTAAAGTTCAAGAGATAATTCACTTGCAAAATATTGCAAATCAATTGCCAGATGTATTTGCTGACCGTATTTTACAATTCAACTGCAAATGCTCAAATGAAAATTAGATTCCTTGAAGGACAAGTATACGACACACCTGAAGCGTGATAGATCAATCGATTCTAGAAATAAAAACTCCTTGAAGAAGTAGAACAAAAACTGATCAAGATGGTCAGAATAATGAGAAAAGTGCTTTAAAAGGAGCTCCACGACATAATACTTTATAAAACCTTGGCAAAGGTCCAGGTACCTAAAATGATGAAAAATGAAGAGATCTTGATAAGTTATGTTGTATTGAGCCGATATCAGAATGATTGTCGACGATATCTTTGATATAATGTAGAACTTAATATTATAAATGTTGACGAGGATCTTGAATTCA
The DNA here is from genome assembly GCA_018107945.1 of Datura stramonium. Lineage (NCBI taxonomy): Eukaryota > Viridiplantae > Streptophyta > Magnoliopsida > Solanales > Solanaceae > Datura > Datura stramonium. The sequence continues at coordinate 171,559 of JACEIK010002830.1, forward strand.
AATCTGTCAAAAAGTATGGACAAATGATTGGCCAAATAAAAATATGCAATTCAAGTATAATGTCAGTGGATATAAATAGATTCTTGTGGCATAAAGATTTTTCACAAATCCTGACATTATTGTATGGAAAGGTCCTTCTGTGGTGGATGCAATTATTTCGAGGTTGCTCATATGTCTGGCAATACATGAAAAACGTGATATGCGTATAATGAAATTATTTTCATGTCTAGATAGACAGTGAAGGATATATGAAAATCCTTGAAGAATTTAAAAGTTTTAATGCGATTCTATTGAATACCTCAAGGTTGTGAGACCGCTTAATATAAATAAAGATCAATTTCGATCTCATGAAAATTGTTAGAAAGTAAAATATTTTAGTGCAATGTTGTACTTATATATCCTGCTATTACTATCCATGAGATAATATTTTTATAATGTGTAGAACAAATATAATTTCACTTTTATTAGTAGAGATACGAGTGAATGAAAATATTGATATGAGTTTATTATTTCTAACCAATATTGTCAAATGATTGTTGATTATGCAATGCAAGAAAGTTATTTAATTTTATATGAAGATAATGCAGCATGCATAGAAAAACTAAAGGGAGGATTCATAAAAAGAGATAGAACGAAGCACATCTCGCAAAAGCTTTTCTACACACATGAGCTCCAAAAGAATGGTGATATCAACGTGCAACAAATTCGTTCAAGTGACAATGTGGCTGATTTATTCACCAAATCTCTACCAACTGCAACTTTCAAGAAGATGGTGCACAAGATTGGGATGCAAAAATTTAAGGATATTCTCACTAGGGGGAGTTAATACGCGTTGTACTCTTTTTTCCTTACGAGGTCTTGTCCCACTGGATTTTCCTTGTAAGGTTTTTATGAGGCAGCCAAAATGCGTATTATTAGATATGTGTACTCTTTTTTTTCTTCACTAAATTTTTTCCCACTGAATTTTTTCTAGTAAGGTTTTAACGAGGCACATTATTTATCCAATAAACATTCAAGGGGGAGTGTTATAAATGTATTTGTATTATAGTGAATGTGTGTATTTGTATTATAGTGAATGTCTATAAAGGAGGTATTTATATCGTAGTGAATGTGTGTATTTGTGTTATAGTGAAGGTCTCTCTTTTGAATAAAAGTTAGAAGGAATTATCACATAAATGAGGGGTTTTCGTTATTGTATTTCATCCATTTAATCTCTCTCAAAAAAATAAGATTTATTCTCTCTTTTTTTCTCTAATATTTTTATTTTATTTTATTATTTTATAATAAAAATAAAGAATTTAAATTATTCATTTGTAAAATCATGGGAGTATAATTTCCTGTTTATGTCTTTCAATCTTTACAAATAGGATTATCACCCAACATTTGGACATTGGGCCCAAGAATATAGCACATGATGTGACTTCTCGGAGTGCGAAATTTCTTTTCATTATATACACACACACTTCATCGACTAAAGATTTTGAATAAATTGAAATTTTTATTGACAATTTAAGATTTTATAAGTTATTATAAATATTATATTATAGTCTAATAATTTATTTATAAAGTTAAATAATATATAAGCAAATATTAAATAATTTTAAAATCCTAAATTAAATAATAAAACATTTTTAAAAATTATAAATAGAAAATATTACATAATATAGCACAAATATAAAAATATTTATAAATTATAGCTACGGTTCAAAAATAACAATATATAGTTTTACTTCACTTAAGTAGCTAATTATTTACTTTACCATGTATCCTAACTTTTACCCAACCCACAATAAATGCATCATTTTTACCCAGCTAATCTATCAATCTATCATCCTTATCTCATTTTTCCCCAATTCTCTTCCGACTACACTATTTTTTGAAAAGAATATTCTATATTCATTCAAAACAGGATCTCATTTTGTTTTTCAACCACTATTCAAGAATCTCATTAGTGCAGTAGCTTGCATTTATGTTTTGAAGTTGTTATTAGTATATTTAGATATTTATTCATTGTATTTAGAAATTCGCAAATCTTGATTTGAGTATATTCTAATTTTAAATTTTTAATTTTTGTATTTTAATTAAATTACATGTTTTTTTTGTTTTTTTAATATTTTAAAATATATTGTATTTTTATGTATTTGTTAATTTAACATATTCTTTGATAAGATATGTATCAATCATTTTGATATACTTATATATATAATGGTTATTGTATTTTACTGTAATAATGTAACTTGTACCTATTATACCCATGTATTTTTTTAAAATTACCTTTATATATTTATATATTTAATTTTTTTTTTTATGTCTAATACTATATCATATAAAACATTTCATAAATGAACTTGTATGATGTATAAATCTAATATATATATTAGTACTCTTATATATTTTTTTAAACGGTCAGAAACATATGTTAACAGTTATACACTTACATTACAAGATAATTAATTCTTTTAAAAAAATTGCAGGAAATTGTTTATTTTGTTAAAAATTCAAATGATAAAGATTTTTATGTGAGGTAGTTAATTTCATTTTATTTTCAGAGTCCATATTAATATAGAATCTTTTTATTTAAAGCAAACATGATTCATAATGCTTGACTATTTCTAAAAAATAAAATCCTTAAAATCTCTCAACAGAATTAATATTTATATTATTTGATGATTTTAAATAATAAAAATATTATAAATAACATATTAAATATTATCATAATTTATAGATAATGATATTACTGTATTAGTCTATTTTTAAGTCAAAATATAGCTATTTATATAAATTTCTCGAATAAATAAATGATATTACTGTATTAGTCTATTTTAAGTCAAAATATAGCTATTTATATAAATTTCTCGAATAAATAATTGCTAAAAGGATATTTGCCAACATCAGCCGAGCATTTAGATATTGGGCCCAATAAAATAGTAAGGCCCGCACACAGTGAGAGTTCTTCGACTGTTGAATTATCCAATACATATCCAATTAATTTCGAATTGATAAGATTTGATTTCTTTTCTTATTTTCAATCACAAAAATGTACCTAATTTATATGATAATATTATTATTTAGAGAGTTAAATATTGTTTTATTTTATTACAATTTTATTAAGCTCTTCTTTTATAGATATAAATATTTTAAGTTATTAACTATATAGACTTATATCTCATTTGTCTCAATTTATGTGGGGGGAATATGAAGTTCAAACGAGAAAAAAAAACTTTTGAAACAGTTTATATAAGATAAATCATAAAAAATTGTATAATTATAAATGATTTCATTAAAGATATGATAAGAAGATTAAAATTACTTTATCAAATAATAAGAAGTTTAAAATTAAATTATTTTCAAATAAGAAGATATAATACAACAACAATATCAACAACATACCTTGTATAGTTCCACAAGCAAAGTCTAGGATGGTGAGTTGTATTAAGATCTTACCCCAACCTCTTTGATTGTGGGAAGGAGAGATAGTTTTCAATAGACTCTCGACTTAAGAAAAATTATTTTTCAGAATAGGTTTGAAAGAAATGCAAAAGTAAAAAAAGAAAAGTCACTACTAAAAATATTGTCAAAACCAAGGGAACAAAATCGAAGGGCAAAGTTAGTCTAAATATTCGAGGAAAAATCGATTCAGTCCGTCGGGCTTTTTTCAAATTATTTTTTTTAAAAAATGACGCCATCCCTTAATTTTTTATTATTTTAAATAAAAATCAAGGAATTTGGTTGTTTTTTGAAGTGCAAAATTGCAGTTGAAAAGTATAAATAAAAATGAAGGAAAGATTTCATCAAAGAACATGTATAGTCGAGTGGTAGAATTGTCTAATATCATATTAAATATTTGAGTTCGATTCCAAGTATTTACATTTTTTATATATATTTTTGAAAAATCGACGGATAAACTAACCCTGTCCATCGATTTTTTTAAATTTTTTTAATTAATTTTAAATTTTCTAGAACCGATGAACTGGTTCGGTTGTCCCTTGGTTTTAACTGATCCTGTCCGTCAGTTTTACAATTTCAATGAGTCAAATTTTGACGGTGATAAGTGCGTCGATTTTGCTAAAAAAACTGACCCTGTCTGTCGGTATTGACCCTCATTTTCTGGCAGTTTTTTATAGTGAGCTATGATGAAAATATTGAAAAGAGAAAGTTAGTGACACTAATAGGCATTTGGACATGCGATTTTCTCTCGTAATCTGAAATCATGAGATGATATCAGTGTTTGGACATGAAATTTTATCTCATGATTTCAAATCATGAGATGAAATCTCAAATTTTTAAAAAATCTTGATATTTGAAATTTTAAATCATGAAATGAACTTTTTCAAATATTAATCTGACCCATAAGTTTATATTTTGTGAAAAATAAATCATCATATACCAACTATATTCACCATCCATTTATTTTAGATGTAAACAAAATTTGTTGTTGATAATATTACTCTCATCAACCTTTGTCAATCATTGTAATACTAACACACAAGTAACAATTGTCATAACTTGTGCAGTGTTACATAATTTTTTCGCGAGAAGATTAAAGGAGTGATGAAATATTCACGGGAATATGATCATGATGATATAGTTACTAATGATATTAACCAACAAATAACTCAAAGTAACAATATTGATTCGTTTTCTCGGTCATTTGATCGAGAAATGCAAGCTCAACGTGAGCAGATTGTCCGTACTATATGGGAGATTATATTAAAGATACACTACAATTGATGTTCGATTTTACTTTTTATTAAACTAAAGTTCGATCAATAAATGTTGTATTTTTTTAGAATGACTTTGTGATAGTGATGCAATCCATGTTCCTTCAAGACCATTCACAAGGAGCCAAGCAAGGGAGCTTTGAGATCTACAAGGCCTCTTCATGAAAAAGGACGCACTTGAGTGCATATGGGATACGTCCAAAGGATTCCATGTTTGGATCGTAGCTTGAAAAAAAGAAGGAATACAAGATGACCAATGGAGTGAAGAAAGCGGCTAGAAGTGAAATTGGCTAATCTTGACTTTTAAGGAAAAAAGAAGACTATCCAAATAAGGTCCTTATTCAATTAAGGGCATATTTGTAATAATCTCTCATTTTCCTTAGTATAAATAGGAGTTCTTTTAATTTGCATAGTAGATTTTTATGACTGTGAACAAAAAATATTTTGAGTGTAGTAGATTGCTTAGTTTTTATCTAGCTTTGTATTGTTAATTGTGTAGAGAGGAGGGTTGCAAGAGAATGATCTGCCTTGAGGTCTTCTTAAGAACTAGGTGTTTCTTGATTTGTGAGTTGGAGGTCCTTGTGCCTTTTCACAAGGATTGCTAATTCCAATCACTTTATGTCTAGTTTGTTATCTTTCTTTAATTTCTTGTATCAAATAGTGTATTATACTTTATTATGAACTTTTATTTAATGGTAGTTTTCACAACTTATGGAGTTTTTATATATGCATGAGAAAAAAATACAACTTAAAAAATTTCAAATTGCTTGTCTAAATAAAACTTCAACTTCATCTCATGTGATTTCACATCACAATTTTAAATCATGATCTTATCTCACATGGCCAAACGGACCCTAAAAATAGTAAAGATAACCTAAGTAAGAAAAAAACAATAGTAATAAAATCGAAAAATAAGATAATGCTAGCATAACACTAATAATATTACTGATAATGGAACAAATAGGTGTTTCAGACTAGAACCATCTTCTACCACTTGGAAGATAAAATATGTTCGACTACCTACTAACCCTAATTCTCGACCTTCATGCTCTCCTATCTATGGTCTTGTTTTCGATGAGCTAAAATTGTGTCATGTCATGTCTAATCACCTCCTTCCAATTCTGTCTTGGTCTACCTCTACCTCTCCTTAAACCTATCACTACCAATCTTTCGCACCTCCTCACTTGGGCATTCGTGCTCCTCCTTTTCACATGTCCTAACTGTCTCAACCATCTAAGAATTCTCATTTCTGATACTTTCATCTTCTGAATGTGAGAGTTCTTGACTGACCAACACTCTATCCTACAACATAGTTTGTCTAACAACCCCTCTATACAAATTACTTTTAACTTTCGTTGGTACATGCTTATCATGTAGAACATTAGATGCGAGCATACATTTCATGTACCCCTTCCAATATGATGTGTGACATCCTCACCGATTTTTCAATTTCTTTTATTTATAGAACCAAGGTACTTGAAGTTTCGTTTCTTGGGGATGACTTGTGTATTAATACTCGCTATCGATCCGCCTCCTGTAATACGATATTGAAAGCATGAACATAAATTGAGACAAAGAAAAATATTACTTTTCAAATATGCAAACTTATTTTATAAAACTTGAACGAGATATATGTCAAAATTCACAAATATTTTTTTATCTGTTTAGGTTCTCCTACTCCGACCCTTCTTTTGACAATACTTACATTTATTTTCATGTAAAAATTACACAGTTGACACATACTCTAATGAATAACAACGTAAGTAACGTAGCCTATGTGTCTATCCACACTCCAAAGGTTGAGTTAAACGGTGATGTAGAGATAGCCACGAGAATGGTGCAGTATCACTCGTAATGAGGATAGGAAAAACCAAAACTAATAAATCATTATCATCTTTGCTAGCTTTATGAGGCACATATCATGCCATAATACATGCTAAACCGAAGAAAACAACAAATTTTAATGTAACAAATTTTGTAAATTCTGACGCACTTTATTCGCCTTTTGCCGTCTCCAAATTAGTATAAATACACTACACTCAATTTACAATTACATTCATTCCATAAAACAACATATATATACATTACACACCCTACATATTAACGAAATTTAAATAATCATGAAGGTTATTGCAGTAGTACTAGTTGTAGCTGTGCTGGCAGCAGTTCAGCTAGCAATGGCTGGGCGGCTAGAACAACAGGGCGGAATCACTTGCGGTCAGGTAGATGCTAACTTGGCACCCTGTATTCCGTATCTGACACAGGGTGGCGATCCTGCTGCAGCCTGTTGCAGCGGGGTGAAAAGCTTGAGTGGTATGGCTCAGTCCACCGATGAAAGGAGGACTGCTTGCAACTGTCTTAAGGCTGCAGCCAACCGATACTCCAACCTTAAAGATGATGCTGCCCAGGCTCTCCCTAGCAAGTGCGGTGTAGCCCTCAACGTCCCTATCTCCAGGACCATCAACTGCGACACGTAAGAGTTACATTTTATGTCTTAATTTATATTTGTATTTACCATTTGAGGACAGTAAATAATTTTTTCTCCTTTCTTATCCTCTTCTGCAGAATCAGTTAAAAATCAGCTGCATGCGTAGTGCCAGTGAAGATCCAGTCACAACGGTGTTTGTTTATTTTGTATGAAATAAAATAAAATCAAGGGTTGTTAAACCCTTAGAACGTTGTATATTTACTATACTCAATTACTATGCAGTAATTCGAGTATTTTAATTTACTCTTTTGTATATTTTGTGCTTTTTGTTTAATTCTGCGCCTCTTTCATCACTGCGCCGTTACACTATTCGTATTACCAAAAAAGAAAAATCATGATGTAAGTCGCGATAATATTTACTTCCCATAGCAAAGAGCCAAAGACAAGCCCTTACTTTTCTTAGCATAAGAAAAATCATTACTTCCCTTTAAAAAAATATATATCATCCATAAATAATATAAACTTGTTGATATTCCTACCAAAATGATAGCTAATGACTTTGTATATCCGAAAAAGCTGCTTTCTTAATAAGTTGTGAGCTTTAATCTCCAAAAGCCTATAAAAAAAAAATTAAACAAATACTCTAAAAAATCAATCCAGACCAATCTTCTGATCTTCTTTTATTATTGGAAATGAAATAGTCATCATTTTGAGATATCTCAAACATCGATTTCATTTTTGACAAATCAAAATTTCATTCAACTAACAACCGCAAAATTTCAACTTAGAAAAATGTATCAGCAACAACAGTAGCAACATTCAATAAAAAAAAATAGCAAGTGTGTGAAATAAAATAAACTCAGTATATGATAAGTTATTATTAACCTAGTATGTTTATTAGTTGGTTGACTATCTAAATCAGGGCAAAGCTACAGCCACTCAAAAATAATCAACGGAATACCTTTTGTAAAAAAATTACATCGTATATATAAATTTAATTTTATTATTATATAATATTTTCTAATGTTGAACACCCTCGACACAAACAACGGTATTGGTGCAACGGTAAAGGGTGTTCAAAAATGTGTTAGAGTCTCTATTAGGCAGAGTCTCTATTACATATTCTTATTTTATTTTGAATTGGATCTGCATCTCCTCGGATTATTTCTTTTCAACACCAAATCCACATCTCCCCATAGCTGAGAAGAAGTAAGGATAGAAATCATGCTAGCTAATTTTAGTTTATTTAGAATTAAATATTTGTCAAGCTCCTTAATATAATATTTTCTCCGGTTTAATATAAATAATTTTTAATATTTTTTTATGTCCAAAAAAAAAATTTAAGTTCAAATATATATTAATTATTGTTTTAAAAAAATTATCCTTTTCTTTAATTTAATGAATTTTTTTCCAGCTATTTCTAGTTTTGAAAAAGTTTGGAAAGAAACAAAAGGATTACATTGACAAATTATGCGTTTATTAATGTCATTAACTAACTTTCTTAAGTGATGTATCACACCTCAAAAATTCATTTATTTTGAAACAAAGAGAGTACAACTTTAACAAATATGAAATTATATATATAAATAAATATTTTATTTTTGACATATGCTATGATATAGATATTAAATAATACANATAGATATTAAATAATACAACTTTATCCAATACATAATACACTTTCGAATGGTTAAAAAAGTAGTCAATGTTTTATGTTAAAGTTTTATACTTTTATTATCACGATGTGGAATTGAGATATTACTGAAAATATTAATAAAAATCTAAATTGTAAAACAACTTTATACTCAAATAAAATCAATACACTAGTATTATTTTTTCTTTGATTATGTAATCTATGTTCAATGCAAATCTAGATTCACTAGGACATCGTTCAACTAATATTTCACTTTGCACAACTATACGTACATTTCCATTAATAAAAGCAACTAGTAAAAATAAAATTTCTTAATTATTTGTATTTGACAGAAATATATGTTGGAATTAGTTATAATAAAATCACTTGTTGGGATAGTTCATGACAGAAACTTTAAGTTGAAATAGATGTTGGAATCGTTCATGAGAGAATCCTCTCTTTAAAAAAGAAACTACTTCTTCAAATCTTAAATACTCTTGATAAAAGTTCTGGCTACGCAATTCATCTAAATTTTTACCTTATAGACGAGGGTTCGATTTCCCATCTTATAAATCCCTTTTCCATTTCCCCTTTCTAAAAAATAAATTTAAAAAAAAAGGAGCTAAAGTTTTGGGTGAAAACTTTGAGGAGTTTTTGCATTTTCGTGAAAAAAGTTAGTAGTTTTGCATTTGACGCCTCTGTCTCGCATTCGCAGTTTTTATTTTAGGTCCAAAATTCTCTTTTTTTAGGACCAGATAGCGTCTTAACAAAAATAATTTTAGTTTTAGTTTTTCGGTCTTACAAATATTACCATCCATCATTTAGGTCTGTTTGAAAAGTCATTGTATAATTAAAATTAATATAATTATTAGAGTAATAATTACACAATTTAGTAATTACGATGACCTATTTGTTTGTCATGATGTAATTAC
>JACEIK010002831.1:21522-45829 GCA_018107945.1 Datura stramonium
AATTACAATAACTGGAAACCCTTTTACTTATAGGATAAAACTAACTTGGTCCTAGAGTTACTAACCCTAACTTTCCTTTAAACAAATAGACATTCACCATAATTAGAAAATATTTTTATAACATTCCCCCAATGGAAACCTTTTTACTCATAGGAGAAAACTAACTTGGTCTTAGAGTTACTAACCCTAACTTTCCTTTAAACAAATAGACGTTCACCATAATTAGAAAATATATTTATAACATTCCCCTTGAATATCTATTTGATAGACAATATGCCTTATTAAAATCTTACTAGAAAAAATGTAACGACCCGTACATCATTACGAGGGGAATTTGTTCAGAATACCCTAACTAGCCTAAGTTGTGGATAGGATGGTGTGGTTGAGAGATAGTGAAAATTCTGAATTAGAGAGTGATTTGAGAGTAGAATTTGGGAGCTACTGGTATGGGGGGGACCGCTGCAGCGGGGGAATTTTCACTATAGCGAGACCGGCATTATGGTTGGAGTCCCGCTGTGATGGACCAGGAGAATAACCGCTAGATCCACTATGGCGGTGTCCTGACCGCCATAGCATGTCCGCTGCAGCGAAAAAGTGAATGCTACAGCGGATGACAGAAATCAGAAAGTGGGTTTTAATTGGGATTTCAGGGGTTATGCCCCAATTAATCTAAGGCACAAAGTTCTAGAACTAAAGGTGATTTTCCCAAGAGAAGAGTAATTCCCATTCCCAAGGTAAGAAACTTGATTTGATTCCTCCATTATTTTGATTTTCTAGCCCCGTAAAATTGATAGGGGGACCTGTTATGGTGGAAATCCTGCGTTGAAAAGCCCTAGAATGATGAAAGTAAGGAAAATTGATTGGGTATCAAAGGATGGTTAATTCCTAGGTCTGTAATCGTGTAATTGTTGCTTTCTAGGTGAATGTGATGTAGAACATCATTTATATAATAATCTGAGACCTAAAAATTGGTGAAGTTGGGACTTTTGGCTTTAAAAACTGCTTGAGAGGGGTTTAGAGGAGTAGAAAACTCCATGAACTAGGTTGGAATGATCATAGAAAGGCTGGGTTATGATAATTTAACCTTGGAATAATGAATTGAACTATATAATGGGTAGAACCGAATGGGTTTCAATTTCCAATTCCTTGGTTAAAGAAGTGAATGATAGAATGTTATTTTATTATTTATTTTAGACTTTGAACGTTCGAAAGCAAAGCGGGAAGGCAAGGCTCCAATGGAGTGATTGACTTTCGGTCCTCTAAATTGAGGTAGGTTATGGTTTAGAAGGAGTTAGACCTTTCATAATGACATGTATAGATGTGGAATGGTAATGTGTATATTGGTCTTTGGACCTTATGTGTTGTAAAATCTTCCTTGTTGAATTCCCTAAATGAATGTTTCTAATGCAATGTTGTTACCTGTGTAATGTTGAAATGAGTATAGATAGTTTGTTCATGTCCTTTTGTTTTTGTTGAGAATGATCTCGAATTGTTGAATGTTTAAGTTAATGGAGGTAAGATGAGGCCTCCTAAAAGTCATGTCAATGGACTTAATGATAATATATCAATTATGAGAATGAATATGGATACTATGAATTTCCTGAGATGAGTGGCTCGTGCCCAAGGGGAGCATTCAGACGAGCAATGATAGTTGAGTGACTCGTATCCAAGGGGAGCATCCAGAAGAGCAGATGAGTGAGAGGGGGTACCACGTAGGTATAGTACATCGATTTCTAGAGTCTCATGCAGGTTATGATTGAAAGGGCATAAATAAGACCCTCTAGCATGTATGTATATCGATGTTCAATGATTAAGTGTTCATGGTGATGTGACGGATGCATGTGCCTGGCATGTCATCATTCATTGTATTATTCGATTTATAGTAAGAATGTAGAAATCGGACTGAGTATGTGGGTACCTGACTAAACTAACTTGTGGACATGTGTTTGCCCGTCTGAATTATTGAAGCGTTTTAATGACTTGATGGTTGGAATAGTTAAATGAGGGCTCGTGATCGAGTTGTGCAATCATTTTGAATGATTCATTCTATATCTTATGTGGTTACGTGGTATCAACTGTCTATTGATGATTGTGAATGGCATGGATGATTATAATGATCTGCAAGTTGAAAAGAGTTAAGAAAATGTCGAGGGTGCAGCTAAGTAGAGCTACTGCCATGACAGTACCGCTGCAGCGGAACTTGTTCCGCCACGGCGAGATCGTGGCAGCGGTCAAGTGACCGCTGAAGTGATGACCCAATCTAGTGAGCAGGTCAGTTAGTACCTGAGCAGATTTAATTCTTGAATGAGTATTGTCTATATATATATATATATTATGTTCTGAGCTAATTGCATATTGTTTTTTATATGTATGTATGTTATTATTTAAGGTCGGCAGATGATGGCTTCCAGTACTGTGTTTGTATTGATGCTACTCCTGCATTTCTTTTCTGAGTACAGAATTTGATCCCGGAAGCTCATCTTGACTTCACCTCTAGAGCAGTTGCAGACTAACAGAAAGGTGAGCGGTGCAAGATGTGTTGTTCTACTGCTCAAGATGTCTCTTGTCTAGACATTGATAGTTTCTTGTTCTTTTCCTTTCTGAGACATTCTTAGACAATGTTAGGTACTTTTTTATGTGCAATGACAATCAGATTCTGAGAATGTTATAATAGTAGATAATTTTTGTTTCTTTAATTATAACAATGTTCTGTTAGTTAATTTGTAAAATATTTTATTTATTCTGAATGCCGGTGGTTTTAAGAGTAAAGAGTTGAGAAACACTGGTTCGCCCACCAGGGAGTTAGTGCGGGTGTCAATCGCGGTCATTTGGATCGTGATAAAAAATTCTGTGGGAAAAAATTCTAGTGAAGAAAAAATGTCACGCCCCACCTTGGGAAGCATGACTAGCACATGATGTCACACTGGGACCTGGGCTACCTAGCTGGACATATGCAGCTCTGGTGCCTGCCAGCAACTCAAATCAAGAAAACAAACTGTTATATCTTGGCTGTAAATACAGCCTCAGGCTGACAAGGTCATGTAGTAAACCTGTAAAAAAACAGCTAACCCAACAAATACAACAATAAAGGGATCTTATGCGGGCTGACAAGACCATCATGCTGTCTAGTCATAACAGAAGAGAAAAGGCATCATATTCATACTATAGCCGACAAGGTTTCTAACTAACTAGCTACACTAGGCCCCAAACGGCCAGCATGCACAACACAATAAATATAGGCCCCACACGGCCACACGAATAACTAACTGAAGACTGTAGTCTGCAAGCTTCTAAGAGTGAAAATATTGGTGAAGATAGGGCCCGGCCTACCCAAATGCTATACAAATAGAAGACAGGTAAACCTCTACAACTTGGCAACTACGAATGAAAGGATCTAGCCAATCTGCTGATTCTGAATAGCTACTAGGAGGTCTTGAATATAGTCCTTTCAGACATCACATAGCTCCTCTGAGCAACATCACATAGCTTCTCTGACTGCTCCATAGCCCCGTAGGCGATGATATAGTTAGAAACCATGAAGTTGGTCAACGGAAGGCTATCCTAGGTGGGGTCAATCCTGACCAAAGTACTACAATCTAGCCACTCAAAAGGCGTATCTGGCCCCTTAGGCCTAACGCGACCACTACTCGCCCCCTAGAATAGTCTGTATAGCTACCAACTGGNCCTAGAATAGTCTGTATAGCTACCAACTGGCACACCCCATGTGCCTACACTTGACCAGAGGGTCCTGGTAGTGATTATAATCTCTAACGGCCCAGACAAAATATGAAAAGGTCCCGAGTGGCCTAAGTGATACCTTAAAGGTCAAGCTAGTACAATGATAGCTCATAAGCAAACAATAATGTCGTAGATGACGAACTATTTAGTTCCTTCGCTTAGAACAACTGTGTGGCTGCTACTGATCGGACATGCTCCTAAGAAGTCATCCCTAACTCTCCACAGGCAGCTTACTATAACTCTTGGCCTGGAAGTAACAGTGTGATACTCTGGTTCTAGTCCTTTTAGACCTTAACTTAGTCTGTCCAGATTTCGTATGGCTCCTCTGGGCGATTCCAAGCCTTGTAGGCAGGTATATCTGGACCTAACCCTATGCGGAAACATGTACATGAGCATATAGAAGAGTTGCCTGGGTCTACTAATAATGTTCCCTCCTTAGGGTATCATCTAATATTTCAGACTTGCAACAACTGGATTGGTTTCCTGAGTGACCTATAGGACAAACATTGAGTTGGATGAAACTAACGGTCACTGACCGTAGCCAATCATATGGAAAGCTTTCGCTTAGTTCACCAGGCAACCCTGGTGCCATTGACTCAAAGGTAAGACCACCATATCCCAATTCTATCCCTAGAGGCGTCAATGTACGCCAACGGCCTTTGGGCGAACTTTACTATCTATATAGGCGTCAAACAGAAAGTTATAATTCCCAGTTGCGCCCTATGTTGTCCAACTTACCAAGTCAGATCCAACAGCTAACCATAAACTTCTAAGGCCTTGGCACAACAGCAAACATCAGAATACCTCTAAATGGTAAATAGGTGAACATGGAACTCTCTATGGCCCAACCAGCGTTAGTCATACTTGAAATGCCCTTTCCGGACGAGGGATACCATGGTATAATCTAAATACATCTTATAACAGCTAACCACAACATACATAATCCTTATCTACTAACAGCAGCGAATTACAACATATAAGAATCATTATCTACTGGAAGCAGCTAATCACAACATATAAGATCATTATCAACTAGCAACAGCTAATCACAACATACCAATTTATTATCTACTTTCGAGGGCATAGGTCATATAACTATACGGCATGAATAACTTGCCAAAGAGATAAGCCTTAACATACCTCGAATACCGACTTTCATTAACCCAAACAATTTCCAACCTGAAGCCAGTAATTCCACTTAATTGCAACCTTAATGCTGAGAGAATAAGGCTATTTCAATACTAATATCAAACAAATAACGATATCTTTCAATGAACATTAACTACAACTCAATTTCATTTAATTCAATTGAAAACCCAAAAATTCCCAAGTTTCTAGAAGGTAGAAATGCTTACCCATCACTTGCAGTCGCTTAGGACTCAATTAGAAGTGATTCCGACAATTTTTACTCGGTAGAGTTTCGGTACTCCGAGCGAATTTCCAAGAAATAGTTCTGTAGGGATGTTCCTCGTAGGCCTATAACTTTTTATCCAAGACGAATTTGTGTTTGGATGAAGTTTAACAGCGTAATTCAGTGAGAAACGGATGAAAATTTGAGAGAATATCGCCTGGCCGAGGGTCTGTTCTTAGGAAATTTTCAAATAAATTCGCTTGAACTTAAAATATATAAATAGACTTAAGGCGGTAGCGGGGGGCGCGGCGCGCCATCCACAGTGCCAAGAGTCGGGCGCGATGCGCTACTCAAGTCACCAGGGCAGAGGCGTGACGCGACGCTCCTGCGTCCTACCTCTGCTTAGGCCTCCTTCTAGGTTGATGATGCACTCGTGCGCTCCCCTCTTTGGGCCTTTTCTCACATGCGTCATACTCCAAAACTCTCAACATACGTACGCACGCATTGGTTAAACGATAGAAACTTACGGGGTGTAACATCACCCGTCCCCCTTGGGAAAATTCGTCCTCAAATGTAATCTTAAACTCAAAAGATTCATCTCCTGTAACCATTTCTTGAAAAATTTTGACAGAGTCCCCTCTGTAACATGGACTATTTGGAAACCCGAAACACAGAAAAGTCTAACACAGGCGCCTCACAGGACACTATCTGCAACTAGATCACACAATAATACCATATGTATGTAAACAACTAATAATAATAGCAACAAAGTCAATTGTATGACATCTAAAACTATCTTTCCTTAACTAAAATTGTCTAAGTTGTATACTATCATCGTAGGGCGTGGAAAAATGGAAGATATCCAAACTTCGCATCATTCGTAGCTTTTCAATTCATCCTTTTTATACTCCTATCCCTCCATACGACTTTACTAGAATACATCCTTGGTTCTCAAGATATTCCCTGTGGACCTAACGATCTAGTGCACCTGTTGAGGTCTTCACGTGGGACAACTCTTATGTAACCTCTGCATCCTCGACTCGGATAACCCGTGAAAGGTCCCTTACGCACTGGCGTAGCGTTGATTAACCGATCCTAACCTATGAAAACAACTCTAACTCATAGGCCATTTGAGGATCTGGTATAGCTTAGTGAATCTAGGGCTGAGCTTTCCCTTCTCACCAAGTCTCACAATGCCCTTCTGTGGCAAAATTTTTAGGAATACCCTGTCATTTCCTCAATCTCCAACTCCTTATTCCATACATAGGAATTGGACTACTAACGACCCTAGGCTTTCAGTAAATGCTCTCTCATGAGCTCAATCTTCTCTTCTGATTGGTGCATCTTGCCAAGTCCCATTAAACATGATTCCCTTACTTCGGAGCATCTCACACCATCTTGTGTGGGATCTACAATTCTATTCGTATATAGCCTCATAAGGCGTCATCTTGATGATGAAATGGTGACTACTATCATATACTACTCCATAAGAGGTAGATGGTTATCTAAACTTCCTTGAAGTCTAGTATACACGTCTGTACCTATCTTCGAGTGTCTCTCTGGACCAACTTGGAAAGTCCAGCCATAAACTATGCCCCTTTGTCAGAGATAATAGACACTGGAACACTATGCTGGCGAACTATCTCTCTGGTATACAACTTAGCATAATCTCTAGCTGAAACGTAATTTTGATTGGTAAGAAATGAGTTAATCCCACTATCCTTTCAACAATGACTCAAGTAGGGTCAAGTTTACACCTAGTACGAGGTAAATTTTATAATTAAATTCATATTGGCTCCTTCTCTCTTCCCCACAAGCACGACTATCTCTTGAGTTAGCCCGTCAAGGTCTTGATGTCCAGCCTTTACTTGCTGGAATTGGAGCTTTATTCTATAACTCAACCATACCTTTCTTCTTCCCCTTCCATCAGTAAATCTCTTGTATAATCTGGCGCGTTTCATCAAACCTGGGTGGAGGGAACAATGGACATGGTGTACCTTTTCCATGGCTTACCAACAAAGCTCTACCACATTTGGAATGCATAGTCAACCTCTGGGTCTCAAGACTTCTCCCCCTACTATCTCGAAGGTCAATGATTTCTTCCGCTAGGCCCTGTCTCTAGGTTGTACTAGGCTAAAGTCTCTGTATCGTCACCCATTCGCCTCTGCAACTAGTGGTAATATTGCAGTATTCTAGGTTACAATCTCATTATCGCTTAAACATCAGCCTGGTACTTGTTTATTGACATTTAGCGATGATTCCTAACTCTATCAGTCCGTTATAGTCTAGAAGTGGTTCTGCTCTCCTCCAGAGCTGGATGCTCATGTCATTCCTTTACTTCCATAGGCTGAAATCCAGGGTTTGTGCCACATGCGCCATACTAGTAAGAATGTCACTGGCCAAGTATACTAACCTATATCATCTCAACCTGCGATCTCGCCGGTTTCTATCATTTAATCTCTCTGCCCCTCAACATAATCAGTTGGGGGTCGTAGGCTTTATTCTCCATGTAATTCCCTACTATTGTCAACATGCTACGGTGGGATTAGCCTATTTCTAACCTGAGCTTTACTATTGCTGAGAGTCTATTGCTTATGGACTCTCACACGTATGTGGATGCTCCTAGTAATCTTACCCACTATCTTGATCTTTACTGTAGTAAAGGTCTAAGTGACTTATTTAAGTATTAGGGGTCTTAACCACTTTTTCTAACACTCCCCAGGAACCAACAGGTTTAGCCCTCCTTTACTATTTACTCTTGGCAACATGGCGTCAACACTCATGCTCTTTGTTGTATTAAGAAAGGCTAGGAGGTGGGAATTAACCATATCATATTATAGTAGGGCTAGAGTGTGAAACTCAACAAACTCTAAAGGCTGGAAGTAAGAATCTCGTAATTCCACAATCTCTCGTACCTTTCAGGTAATCTAATACTAACTGCTACCTTGTCTAATGTTGAGTATCTACTAGGTAAGCCAACATGTATGCGATACTCCTAACATCCTAATCCGAGGGTGTAGGAAAAACTCAGAGAAGTACTGGCATGTCTGTTACCCTATAAAATTCCTGGTGCACCGGGAGGATGCTGGAAAGATTTTAAAAAAAAAAAAAAAAATATCCCCTTTCGCCTTCAGGCTGGCTTGTACCAAACTGTGGTACCTCGCTGGTACCCTCTCCTACTGCTGTAGCTAAGTTGCGGCTGGCTGAAGTCTGTCTCATATCAAATATTATTCTAGACGGACATAACAATAAAAGCTCAAGGGCTCAACCCTATACAACTCGGCTCTATAGCACAATCTGAGAAGAAGGAAGGATAACCATACCATCATGCCTCGTAGCCTCCTGCTTATAAAATGTGGTGCACAACACATTTATAAATAAGACTCTACTAGACACGGCTTGCAGACTCCCTAGGATACGATGTTTCTATGATAGCAAGTTTTTCACACCCCACCTTGGGAGGCATGACTGGAACCTAATGCTACACTGGGACCTGGGTTGACCAGGTTGGGCGTATTCACCTCTGGTTCCTGCCAACAACTCAAATAAAAAAAACTGCTATATCTCGACTATAAATACAACCTCGGGCCGACAAGGCCATGTAGTAAACCTGTAAAAGAAAACAGCTTACCTAATAAACACAATAATAAAGGGATCCTATGCGGACCAACAAGACCTCCATGTTGTCATAATAGAAGGGAAAAGGCATCATATTTGTACTATAGCCGACAAGGCTGCTAATTAACTAGCTACACTAGGCCCCACACGAACAACACGCACAACACAACAAATATAGGCCCCACATGACCAACACAAACAACTAACTGAAGACTATAGTTTGCAAGACTCTAAGAGTGAAAATGTTGGTCGGGATTGGGCTCGGCCTACCCAAATGCTATACAAATAGAAGATAGGTAAACCTCTACAATCTGGCAACTCCGAATGAAAGGAGCTGGCCAATCTGCTGATTTTGAATAGCTGCTAGGAGGTCCTAAACCCTGTCTGTTTGAACCTGCGGGAAAGTATGCAGCGCCCCATGTGTAGGCGTCAGTACAATATGTATCGAATATGTAAGGCAGTAATAAAAGTTGGATAGAAGCTGATAAAGAGCTAAAAATAAATAGAAAGAAGGGTAGAAATTAACTGTAAGCTTTCCTATCCATAACCTACATCTAGTAAACCACTACACAAGTAAGAGCTAAAGCTACAGGACTATACATTCATAAGCTATATGTAACAAGAAAGTATACAAACAAGAACCTAACCTAGCGCCCAAAAGCCTGGAAGGTGCAAGCAATACAGAAATAACCTATTGGGGCCCCCACAAACCGTGGCAAGTACAATTCAATCTATATACCCCTAACTAGGTCCATATGATTCTACTGGTAACTATAGCCAACCTACCTGGCCTCTGGGTCTGCAATTAGAAGTGATTATGATAACTTTTACTCGGCGGGGTTCCGATACTCTGAGAAAATTTTCAAGAAATAACTCTGCAGGACGTTTCTCGTAGGCCTATAACTCGTTATCCAAGATGAATTTACATCTAGAAGAAGTTTAACAGTGTAATTCAGTGAGAAATGGATAAAAAGTTGAGAGAATATCACCTGGCCTAGGGTCTGTTCTTGGGAAATTTTTGAATGAATTCACTTGAACTTAAAATATATAAATAGACTTGAGGTGGTGGCTAGGGGGCGCGGTGCACCTCCCACAGTGCCAAGAGTTGGGCACGACGCGCCACTCAAGGCGCTGGGGTAGAGGCGTAACGCGACTCTCCTTGCGCCCTACCTCTGCTTCAGCCTCCTACTCGCTCGACGATGCACTTGTGCCTCCCCTCTCCGGGCCTTTTCTCATGTGCGTCGTGCTCCAAATCTCTCAACATATGTATGCACGCATCAGTTAAATGATAGAAATTTATGGGGTGTAACAAAAAAGGGTACACATATCTAATAATACGCATTTTAGCTGCCTCATAGAAAATCTTACAAGAAAAACCCAGTGGGACAAAATGTTGCAAGGGAAAAAGAGTACAACGCGTATTAACTCCCCCTGATGAGAACATCAATCCAAAAAATTGAATCTTCGCATCCCAATATTATGCTCCATCTTCTTGGAAACTGCAGGGTAGAGACTTGGTGAATAAATCATCCATATTATCACTCTAACGAATCTGCTGCACATTGATATCACCATTTTTTTGGAGATCATGTGTGAAGAAAAATTTTGGTGAAATGTGCTTCGTTTTATCTCTTTTTATGAATCCTCCCTTTAATTGGATTTTGTATATTGCATCATATCATATAAGATCATGGGTATTTTTTCATATTTCAAACCACATTCTTCTCGAATGAGATGTATTATTAACCTCAGCCACGCACATTCTCAACTTGCTTCATGAATAAGTATTATCTCAACATGATTTGATGAATTAGTCATAATAGGTTATTTTGTAGATCACCAAGTTATGACAGTACCCCCATATATGAACACATATCCTATTTGAGATCGAACTTTGTGTGGGTCAGATAAATATCCTACATCGGCGTAACCAACAAGATCATCTTGCTAACGAATTAACCAAATATCATGCCTTGTAGTATTAGCAAGATACATTAGTGCATCAATCACACTAAGATATGGTACTTCATGACCAAGAATTTCCTCATTATTTTCTTGAGGTCAAAATAAATTCTTATTCACATCAAGTGATCAAACAACCATCGAAGTATTTAATGGATTTCAAAACCTTCTCGGTATAGGTATATTGATATATATAGACGTCATCTGCTAAATGTTCAATTTGCAAACCAAGACAAAATTTTATCTTTCCCAAATCTTTCATCTCAAATTATTTTTTTAGATAATCAATTGCTTTTTGAAGCTCTTCTGAAGTTCATATAAGGTTTATATCATCAACATAAACAGCAAGTACAACAAACTCTGATATTATTTTCTTATTTAATTTTCTTCATATAAGAATTATGAACAAGTTTATAGAAACTTATAAATGCTTCAGGCATTTTGAATCTTTCAGAATTTTCATTTATTTTTTTAAAGTGATAATATTCATTAGTTTTTAAATGTTTGACATCTTTTGGTGTATGGACTATAGATCCAATAATCTTTTTGCTTATCAAGATGCATCGTTTCACTTGATAATTATTTCTAAATCAGCATGCTTTAATAGATGTAAGAATTTAGATCCTCACAATCTTTTACAATATTGCATGATATATTGTATCAAAGATATCATCGACAGTATATAATTTATATCGGTTTGCAATTGGACATAACTCATTGAGATCTCATCACTTTCAATATTTTTCTTAGGTGCCTACGCCTTTCATGAGGTTTCATGAAGTTTTATGTCGTAGGCTCTTCAAGATCATATTGCCTCCTTATTATGTTAATTTGCTCCATTCTTTTTTTTCAACGATTATTGCAAATTGATCTACAATGCTTCATGCATATTGTAAACTCTATCCTTTAGGGACATTAATCTAATAGGATCTTTTGCAACTGAAATATGAAATTAATTTCGGATCAGCAAATGCTTCATTCATTTGACTTGAATTATTTTTTGAATGGGTATCATACTAATGATAATTCACAATATATTTCTTAGCTGCTTATTCTCTCCCCCTCATATTAGAAGAACTAACATGCATCCCCAATCTTCTTTGGAGAATTCATCTGTGTGCATCATGATAGATTCATTAATTATATACTACACATCAAAAGTTATTAGATGAAAAATATTTGATTCCTGACCTTGAACCAATTTAGCAGATGCGGAATAAATCATAATTTATTGATCAACATATAAATGATATTGTATGTAATATGATAGACCAACCCACTAAGTTTTGTTCTCATAAGCTATAGTTTAACTATTTATTGGAGGCATTCAATGTCAAACTAACTTAGATATAGACCAGCATTATCAAGATGAATTGTCTTGATTACACAATCTCAAAATTTTGCTTTTAAGGCGATCAATATCTAGCAAGCAACTTTGTGAATGTCAAACTGCAGGTTGAGAATAAATGCACATGTGAGTGTGACCATCTTATGGATGCATCTACTTAAGAAATCACATGGCAGGTGAATGGGATCATATCCACCTTTTATATTTTTTAGAATTTCGGGGATTCAATCTTAACATTAGCCGGTACAATCAACTTATCATAAGAACAAGCAACATAAAAAAATTCTTTAAAAATCTTCTAGTTCTTCAATATATTTTGATATTCAATTAACACATCATTTTAAGATGACCAAAATGGTCATATCAACTGGTAAAATTATTTATATTAATAAACTTCAAGTTTACCATGATATGTGTTATTTACTTTAATAAACTTCAGGTTTACTTATTTTATAAATTTCACATCAATAAACTTCTGGTTTGTAGTAGCATGTAATTTTCTCATGCTTATATTTGTAGTACAAATTGGGTAGGCTTTCATATACATATTTCTTACCCATAGTAATTTGGAGATATTTAAATCTTTATATCATTCATAGTCTCAATATGATAATCATTTTTATTGTTGGTAAATTTCAGGTTTACTACAATTTGTGTTTTGATCATAACAACTTTGTACTATAATATAGGATAAATAACATAATAACAAATAATAAACTCTTCGAGAGATTTTAATTTATTTTTTATAATAAAATATTATTTGAACACTACTGGTGTTATGATATATCATGACCAAATGGACAAGTCATGTGGGCACCTACAATGACTCTAATTCGATAGGAGAACCCCTTTTTTAAAACAATGAAATAAAATAGTTACAATTCTCATTAACTTGCACAAGTCACATTGCTTTTGAAATATCAACAAAGATGCTTTTCAAAAATCTTGACTCTCCCAAGATCTAGTCTAGACAAGTACAAGAGCTCTATATGAAATACTGACAAATAAAAGACACAGCTTCACTGACGGATGGAGTGTGGGAGCCGATGCTAAATATCGCTTCGTCAATCATGAAACTTCAAACCTTCCATAACCTACACCCAAAAAGGTGGCGTAAGGTAGTATTAGTACACCACATGTACCGGTAGGCATCATTGACCGACTAGGATTAGTTCACACAATAGTATATAATCAACATGCAACCTAATAACTAATTCTAACAATGATTCCATATTATAATTATATTCTATCAAGTTCCTCAATTAAATCATTAATTCAATTAACTTGATTAATATCCATGCCCCTTTCCCTCGAAACTCTAACCAGCAATCACAACTTTATTCTGGCTTCTTATCTCATTGCAGCAGACACCTACCCGCTACAGTGGTCTCACAGCAACAGAAGTTGGTGTGCTACAGTGATGCTCTATTTAGGCAGTAGCTCAATTTCACTGGTCTTTTCCTTTTTTCAATCCATCATTTAAACCCTGTGAACACCCTTTATTCATTCATACACCAATTACTATTAACTAATCTCTTTCAATTCTTCCACTCCCTAATATTATAACTGCTACTGATTGTCTCGTAGTTAGTCACTACCATTGTTAACACTGTCCTGTTACCTTTTACAACTTTCACTATACATTCCTTAGTGGGACTAACCTATACCTACATTAATAACCCACAAGTGGCTCAACTAATCTATTTTACCGTTGCCTAATCGGATTAATAACCCACAAGTGTCTCAACTAATCTATTTTACCGTTGCCTAATTGGACATTCCCTCACCACTCATGGTGACCATATAAACAAGAATTCAACCACAACATCAATTAATAAACTAAAGCACTCAATAAGAAAAATATCAAACTATATCACTGGAATTACACCCTCCCAAAAATAAGGGTACAAGCATATACCTGCACCCCCACAATTACACACTGTATAATTCAATACCAAAACTGCATCGCGTAGTCCCATGACGGTATCATATTATCATGTATCATCTCATCATTGTGTTTCTCACATCCTTCCCAAATCATATCGGTATATCATGAATCACATCTGTATATCTGTTGTCTGTCACTCATAGCATACATGTACACATATGCCATAGGGTCTTATTTCTTCCCTTCTAGACATGACCTGCAGAGGACTCTAGAAATTCATGTACTATACACCCAGCCATATGAACATCTTATTATACATGTGTGTGTACTCATATTTGTACACCCATCCGTATGAATATTGAGTCATACCTGTATGTGTACTCATTCCATATTGCTCACCCGGATGCTCACCTTAGGCACGAGGCACACATATCCAAGTATTCACACACATGCTTGATTGTACCAATCCGCTCAAACAGATACTCACCACAAATACGAGCCTCTCATCTCATAATAAGGAAGTCGCAACCTGTTTCCTCATTCTCTCAATTGGTTACCATAGATTTCACCTATAGTTTCTGGAATAATATATCACAGTTCAAACCACTTAACAAAATATTCAATAATGAGAATTAATCAACACATACTATAACACAATCATTTCACGAAATCAATCATTCATTGCATCGCCCTATTCCCAAAATCATTTAGAGCGCAGTGAAAATTGGCTTGCTTGTTGGATTAGGTCTTGCTGCAGCAGGGTTACTGCCGCAGCGATGGTCTCTCTATGTCGGTCATAGAACCACTGCAGTGGTACCTGATCTTGGGCATAATTACGTGCCCAAGTACTATTTTATAACTTAATTAAGTCATTTTTGTCAATTAAATTAATTACATTCTCATGTAATTTTGAATATTTTTAGGTATGCACTATCCAATATGATTAGTCCTTGTTTTGTAGGTGTAAAATGCATATGAAAGACTAAACAATTATGGTTGAAGCAAAGGATGGGAGTTCGTCTTAGATTGTAAAATATTGCAAGATGGGTCATGGCAAGGCTGGCTGCGTCAGGCAGCGTGCCACGCTGTGCGTGTTCCAAAACCAGCGTCATGACACGTAGTGCCATGCTGCCCAAGAAGAAGCATTCCAATGCGCATGCACGTTGGTGTCGTGCCACGCTAGGCACTACTGCGCGCCAGCTCCTATGTCACACTGAGCAACGCGCGCGAGGAAGGTTGTACCACGGCGGGCATTACGCACAACCTGCGCTAAAGACATGCAACTGTCGAGAAAACCAGTAAGCCTCCGCGTTTGCTCCTTGTCACTGAGGCTAATTGAGGCGTCCAGCTCCGTGAATCGAAGGCAGTCCATGCATGGCCAAAGAGTGCAAATTTTCACTTACTATAAATTGAAACCTTAGCTCTAAAAATCATTTATCACGAAATATCTTTGGGAAACCGTAGAGGAGCGAAGGGAGAAAGGAAGAACTCTTCCTAGGGTTGATTTTATATCATTCTCTTTTAATTATTCTTATAAGTACATTGCTTGAATTATATTTTTGAGTAATTGTGCGAACATGAGTGGCTAAAACCCTTCCTATAGGGTTGAGGCTACGTAATATGATTGTAAATGCATGAATTCTTCATTGGTTTGAGTTTTAGTTGTTGTTTTGTCTTATATTCTTTATTATTGTTGTTTTTGTGTTTGATCACCATGAAAACAAATACGTTAAACTTTTGTAAGAGCTCAAAAGAGTAATCCTATGCTAGAATATAAGAATGTAGGGAGCAAGTTCTTACCTTTATGGTAGGATTCGCGATTAGGATAGAAATTATGCCTAATTTGCCGTGCTTGGCTATTGAAATGGGATGAGCTAGACACCGACTTAGAATTATCACATCACCACTCTTAGAAGTAGTTTTGAAACTAAATCCGGTTAAATGATTGGAGGTACGAAAGTCCATAATCAAGGGTCCAAACTCCGTAAATCACATAAATATATTTAAATTGCTCACAAATTAAGACGTCACATCCCCGCTCAACGATGTAGGTGTGAGACTAGTTTGTCGTGTTTAGAGGCTTAAAAGACCATGAACATAGAATTTTAATTATGTGAGATAAGAACTG
Source organism: Datura stramonium (assembly GCA_018107945.1). Classification (NCBI taxonomy): domain Eukaryota; kingdom Viridiplantae; phylum Streptophyta; class Magnoliopsida; order Solanales; family Solanaceae; genus Datura; species Datura stramonium. Next base: position 37,556 of record JACEIK010002831.1, read on the forward strand.
AAGTTTTCATACTCGAACCACTGTGAATTGTAGCATTGTATGATTATTAGGCCTTAACTCTAGTTGCTCCTTATATCTTTTCCCGAGTATTTTGTGATCACCCCTAGACTTAATTAGAATTTATTGAAATTTTTTATAATTAACATTTTTGAAGATTAATTTTACACTTGAACTTGATAATTTGTTGAATTGGTCCAATCCCTATGGGTTCGACATCCTGCTCTTAAAAAGGGCCACTGTATTACTTGTACGACCGCGTACGCTTGTGAGTGTGCTGGAGCACAAATAAGTTTTTGGCGCCGTTGTCGGGGACTGGTGAAATTGGTGACTTGTTTATTTTTTGTGTTGATGTAGAATTTTCTAAGTGTTGAAAATAAATTATTTTGTAAATTCTGTTATTTTTATTTTTTAGCTTGATACCCTTCTTGATATGACATCATGGAGTACAAATGGGTTGAATGGTGGATACTCCTATGACAATGATTCTTGTCTGAATTGTGGAGGACCCCACTTGTGGCAACATTGTGCGACTTGCAGTATATGTGGTGATCAGGATGACCATTGGAATGGTTGTCCAAATTCATATTCCCCTACCCCAAGCCCCTACTATGATCCTTCTGTTGTTTTTGATAAGTACAGGAATGATGTAGAGGAGGACTTAAAACACCAAGTTTAGATAGAAAATATGTTAAAATAAGTCCTTGAGCAGATAGAAGTGATGAGGGAGAAGATGGAAGTATTAGGAGTTCAAACCAAGGAAAATGGAGAGGCCTTAGAAATGATAAGCGCCAAGTTCACGGAGATGATGGCTGATGCTGAATTTTGCGTTGATTTTCAAGTGACAGTCTTAGCCAATACTCAAGAGGGAATGCAAGGAGAAGAAAAGGGTGAGTTCTTGAAACAAGCTCAATAGTTAAAAGCTCCTGAGAGTCTCCGTGATGGTCTCACACATATGGACAATCCATTCATGAAAGGAGAGATAGAGTTCCAACCATTTGACATTCATGTGGAGTCAGATGTTGATGTGGATAAGGTGTACACAAGTAAGGAGGTCAAGCACAATGCAGTTTCAGAGTTGAGGTGTATTGTACCCCACTCAAAGAATTTCTCGTCATTATGTTTGGTTGACAACCTAGAAATAGAGTCTTCCAAGCTTGTAGAGAAAGGTCTATAGGAGGAACAAACCCCGTATATTCTGAAATTTGTTGATTCCGAGAGACAAAATGACTTCACTTACGTAAGGGACAATAAGTGTCAGAGGCAATATCTACTGCTTGGTCCTTTCATTTTTGCACCACCACCCCTGGAGCATGAGAGGAAACTAGAGAAGAAATTAGGGGTAAGATTCATATCCTCAAAGTGGAGGGAAAAGTGGTGAAACTTGATGCATCATGCCATGATGTAAAATAAGGTGCTGCTTGGGAGACAACCCAAGGGTACCACAGGTACAATTTTGTTTCCCTTTTGTTTTGATTTGGTTTATTTTCACTTTTTGTTATTTTTGGTTGTGAATTAAGCATAGGTTGAGGGAAAGTCTGAGTACCCTTGGAAGAGGAAGCTTAGGAGCATGGAAGAAGATAAGCGTGGGGTCCAATGGACACTTGTACAAAAACAAAAGAAAACATGTTGTTAGCTAGGCCTAGAAGACTCAGGGAGTATTTCTCACCCTGTTTGTCCCACTTGTACAAAAATAAAAGAAAACATGTTGTTAGCTAGGCCTAGAAGACTCAGGGAGTATTTCTCACCCTGTTTGTATTTTAATTTGATACTTTGGATACATAGCATATTTTAAGTGTGGGGTGAGAGAAATTTTAAAATTTTGTGCTTAATGATTTTAGGGGTAATTAGTGCTTTGTATGGTATTGTTGGATGAAAAAGTTGAGTTGAGCATGATTCATCCACCCGTTGGTTTTTCTTTCTGGTTCTTTTCCGATGGGAGGCACTTTGAACTGAGAAAATAAAATTTTTCTGTGTCTGTACATAATTATTTTAGTCATAGTTAGGGACTATTCCCGATGATGGATGGAAGACGATCGTCTTGAGGAAAAATTAGTCAATAGGTTTTTGTTGTTGAACCCTTAGCTGATTGATGGCTTGATGTTCTTGTTATGCGCTATACATGATTGTGAGATGCAAGTGTTGTAAATTTTGAAGCATGTGAGCAATTGTATAACTCTGTTTGAGACATCTAGGTTCTTGAATGTGACTCGATGTGCTTAAAGCTGAATTTTGCATTCTTGTGATTAGATTAGTTAAGAGTCTGCTGAATTTGTCTTTAATTGAGCATGTGTTGTGAGTGTAAGGTTTTTGAATATTCCATGTTATTGTGTAGTGTCTAGAACTTGCCTAGTATGTATACAAAGCGAAATGAGGGATGTTGATTCTAGGAGATGATTTACGCATTTCTTTGAATGAGCCTAATTTTTATTCTTTGTTTTACCTACCTTGAATGTTTGATCCTGTTAGCCCCATTGAGCCTTTAGCCTATTTGTTGCTAGCCACAAAATGAGCTTAATCCTTTTTTTAATAGCCTTGAATTTGATCCAAACTCCTAAGCGCTTAAGTGAAAATGCAAAAGAAGTTAAGGAGTGAAGAGTTGGAAGAAGAAAGAAAAGAGTAGTTGTGGAAGTTAAAGAAAAGACTAGAGGTGCACTTGTTTAAAATGAATAGAGTTAGTAGGGAGTAGAAGAAGAAAAGAGCAAAGAAAAATTGCTTAAGTACTCCTTACTAATAGCTTAAGTGTGCCTAAGGAAATGGGAAAACAAAAGAGGAAAATGAGAGACAAAAGAATAAAGGTGAAGTAAGAGGATGGAAATTCCTAAGGAAAGTGTGATGTATTAAAAGCGTTTACGGAAGATAGTCACTATTACTGGCCATAATAGTACCTACCCGCCCTTAGCTTACATTACAACCTATTAAGTCCTACTTGATCTTACTTTCAAACATTCTTAAATTAGTGGAGTAAAACACTAAAGGCGAGCTTATGGGTCAATTATTTGGGAGAGTGAGCTTATTTCTTATCCATATATCCATGCATGTTATAATTTGAAAACATATGAGCGAAAATGGGTAACTCTCTTGTTGTGAGGGCACATGTTTGTGTCACGACCCGAGAGTACACTCGGATCGTAGACACGGGACAAGGAACTCCGAGAGGCTCCAAGTCGACCCATGGCATAATCATTGCATGCAGCTAACATAATAAGTATCTAACATCATGAACCAGCGAAAAGAATAACAAAAGTATAATATGATCCATAAAGACAATTTATCAATGCTTAAATACAACGTTGAATCTATCCACATAAGTCTGAAAGCCTTCTAACAAACTAATGAGTTGCTAGGATAAGCCCCTAGCTAACTCCAAAGTCTGAAAACTGAAAACATGATAAAATAAGAATATAAACCACGTCCTTGGAAGATGAGGACTCACCGCTAGCTGCTGGAAGAGAAAGAAGCATATCTAGTCACGCGGCTGGGCCTGGAGACCTGGATCTATATCTTAAAACGATATAGCACAAGAGGCGTGCAGTCAGTACTTGAAATGTACTGAGTATGCAGGAACGTAAATAAATAGCTCATAAGTATAAGTTTACAAGCAGGAAGTAATATAAATCATTGGATTAGTAACGTAATCAAAATGAGATACAACAACCTGGTATGAGATCCACATATTCATATAAATATAATCATATTATAAGGACGCGCATTATTATAAGTTCAATGATGCACAAAAGTAGTAATCATAATAATACAGAGATGCAATGTCGTTACTGATATCATGAGGGTCCCAGACTGTCTAAGGGAGTGAAGGCTCTGATATAGCGAGTCACTAACTAGCTACGGATGTTAGTCCCGACTGAAGGAGGAGAAACATGCATGGCTAGTAGCTAGGGATGTGAGTCCCAACAGACTAGGGAAACATTCTTGCAAACGAGAATCCAGACTGACTAGGGAAACATTCTTGCTAACGAGAATCTCGACTGACTAGGGAAATATTTCTGCTAACGAGAATCCCGACTGACTAGTGGTAATCTAAATTGCGACAACCAATCAGAGACAAGGATGTTTACTGATTTTTCATCATACAACATTCTCATCAACGGGATGGGGCTTACCTTCTAATAACATCAAGCCCAATAGTTGAAATATCATTTTTCATGTGTTATCATCATAATTCACCTCATTGTGGAGTCCAATCAATAGCTATCTCAAGCATCTTATGCTAACGAGCATTCTACAGAGTCACATTATGCATATGCTATCATGACATTCCAAATTCCAAGTTCGTCTCATTCAACATGTAAATTGAGATCATACATGGTTTATAAGATACAACTCATGATCTACCAAGATACATGAATTCGTTCATTTAGGTCTATAATATTCCACACACTTGTTATAATCACTCATTTGTGAACTCTGTAGCCACGGGCATTTTAGATTCTGAGATTTTTATAAAAAAATAATTTTAGTAAGGAGAAATAATATAGAATCAGCCCAAGCTTCGTAGTTCAACAATGGAGATGCAATCTTGTCATGCCCAATCAATTAAATCTAGAACATGGTGATGGCACATAATTTACTTCAATTACTCAANATGCAATCTTGTCATGCCCAATCAATTAAATCTAGAACATGGTGATGGCACATAATTTACTTCAATTACTCAAGCCCACATCTCCTACTCAATCGAACATGGTCATCAATATCATAATCAAGTCGTTAGGGTTAATTATGCAATATTTCCACATTTCCATCAAAATCATGAATTTCTACAGTAATCAAAGAAGAAATGAACAATTTCCATTCAATACTTAAATCGAGTTAGGAAGACATACTACACCCATACATACTCAACCTATATTTTCATAATTTCTTCATATTCATGCATGGCTTCGAAAATTAATTAAACAATAAGCAACACCCATTCATTACTCAAGCTAATTTATGAACAAAATATTATCCTCATGCATTCCCGACATATGATCCATATTCCTAACAACCCATCAAATTAACATCCCAAATAAATTCCATAATTGTAGTAAATATTTGCGTTTAAGAAAAAGAATGAAACAGAAATTACCCATTATTCAAACCCTAGATCATGATATTCTAAATAAATTAAATCGGATTTTTATTGAAAACATTCTGGGGCACAAGGATGGAAAAATATCCTTGTTGAAGTCCTGCATACCTGTTAGATAAAGATCCCGTTCGAAAACTTCCTTGAAGCTTAAAGAATACCTTGGTGAAATCCCTAGGATTTTTGAGAGAAGAGGAGGAAGAATGAGATTGAGAGAATGAGGGTTTAGGTCTAGAAGAACCCATAAAATCGTGCAAGGTAGAGCCTATAACGACGTGGTTTAGGGTCCAAAAGCGTAGAAAAGATGAATTTGCCCTTAATGAAAATTTCCTAAAAAACAGCTCTGGCCCCAACCACGAGTCGTACCACGAAGTCACGACTCGTGGTCACCTCACCACTTTTTAGTCTTCTGAATCTGACCACGACTCGTAGTACTATCCTACGGGTCATACGATCAATCGTGGTACCGTCCACCCATACCAAACGTGACTTAACCACAACACCTCATCACGAGTCGTTGCTACAACCTAAGAGTCATACTATGACCCGTAACTCCGTCATACGAGTCGTACCATTACCCGTACAATCATCCATATGATAACCCGAAAGACTTGTCACAACTTCTGGCCACAGGTCGTACCCACATACTACGGCTCGTGGTGGAGACTCGTGGTTGGGAAATGACTTATTTGGTCTGAACCACGGGTCTTCCTACGACCCGTACAATGTTCCTACAACTCGTACCCTAAGTCGTACTGAGGTAATGTTGCAGATTTTTCTTCTAAGCACATTCTAAATCCTGAATTTTAATTTTGGGAACTTTTGGGGTGTTACAATATCTCCCCCTTGGGAACATTCGCCCTTGAATGTTGGCTGAACATGCTGAAAAGATAGAGACGAAGTCGATATCCAATTACCAATCAATCAAAGTTAAACACCAACAGAGTATCTGACTCCGGACCAACTTGATACACCAACTCTGAATATTCACACCTAACATGCATACAATGACTCAAGGGAGGCCGAAGAACTTGAAACCAGCGTAGAACTAGACAAAACACCGAAAAGAATTCTTTCCCCCTCTTTGGGTCCGGCAAGAAACTGATACGGACTAAACTTTCGTTCTCAAATCGCTTCTCCATACTAAACTGGATTCACGATATCTAATCTAACTGAAAGTAAGGATTTCATAAGCACAAGTCATTCCCGATGTCAAAACTGAGCACACACACATGAGATAATCTGACTTAATTGAGTTAACAAACAACTCCCAAAAACTGAGTTCGAGCTGAACATGCTGGTACACATAAATTAACACACATAACTGAATCATAACATGAAGATAAGCAATAAGGACTCATAGGGAAAGACTGGCACCGCTAACTGAAATGGTTACTTCTAAACCTCGGAAGTCTGCGCGTAGGAATCGGCACCACTTTAACTTCAACTGAAATTACCAGAGAAATTATCTAAACCCTGAAGGGATCGACATCATGCAACTGCTAGAGCTGGAACTTCTTATGAGCATTCTCAAGATCTAACTTATTTCACATATACACTATCTCCCCCTTAACTTAAAGTCATCTTCCTAAGGCTCCCGAATCTTACTTCAGGTCAGGATGAATTTCTAATTCTTAACTCCCCTTTCACTTCTAGCCTTCACCACAAGTCTTATACTAACAGCTACTCACATTACACATCAACAATCTCTTTTCACAATCACAACAGAGCTTCTTATTTAGTACTAAGGTTGGCAACATATAAGGGGACAACACAAGATTCACAACATACCTGTGGCCACTACTGGTGCCTTGCCCTTATCCTGATGGGTTGCTACTGCATAAAAGCGATTTTGACGATGTCCGCCTCCTAGGTTAGAGGATGCACCCTGTTGAAATGAGCGGGATAAATGAGCTACTGAAGAGGTAGTCGAGGATCTGCTCTCACCCCGCTTAGCCGCCGCGCAATCTCGGTGCATATGGTCCACCTTGCCACACCCAAAACAAACATCTGTGCCGGCCATGCAAACTCCCAAGTGGTGCTTTCCACAGCTCATACACAATGGGTACGTGATCTCCCTTACTCTGGGCTTATACGGGGTACTGGATGTCGACGGTGCTGGGGATGCTGATCTCTGATGGCGATGTGAGTGATATCCAGTATCCGACCTATTATGAGAGGACTCTAAGTCTCCAGTCCTGGCTTTCTTGGTCTCTCTCTCTTTTTCTTTCGTCTGTTATGCTTCTATTTTTGTTGAGCAAATATTACCATACGTGGGAAGTCTATGTCTCGGTGCAACATGGCAGTCCTGCATTCTTTGACCAAGGAGTCTGACACTCCATTCACGAACCTGCTCACTCAGGCCCACTGGTCGGCTACCATTTCCGGCGCATACTTAGACAACTGAGTGAACTCTAACGCATACTCATGGACAGTCATGCCATTTTGTTTCAAGTTAATGAACTCTGCCGCCTTTTCCTCCCTCAACTCCCAAGGTAAAAACCTGTCAAAGAACGCGGCCATAAATTCATCCCAACCTATGGGACCCATTTTTATTCCCCAACTGTCTCTCCACTGACAATACCAGATGTAAGCAACTACCTTTAACTGGTAGGAGGCTAAGTCCGCACTCTTTTGCCCCGTCACTCCCATAATGTGATTAATCTTCTGAATCTCTTCCAAGAACTCATATGGGTCCTCATCCACCTTTGACCCTAGGAATTCGGGTGGGTTCATCCGAAGGAAATCTCTTATCCTTGCCTCCGCTTCATTTCCATGTTGTGGTGCACAGGCTACCACATGCTGATTAATATGGGCGGTCAGGGCCTGCGCCAACATGTGGATGGCTGCTCGAAACTCGGCATAAGCAACACAATCCTCCATTTGATTTGTCTAGGCCGGTGGTACCTGCTGGCGTCCGTTACCACGTCCTCTTCCATTCGCTCGTCGGGGCAACATTATCTGTGAGAGCGTAAAGCACAAGTAAGGGGAGGAAATGATCTTGGGCAAAATAGCATGCCCGAGTTACGATTTATAACTTAAATTATTCTTGTTTATCTAAGTTACTTTATACATTTTCATTTGATTGTATATAAATGTGAAGACATGTGCTAACCAACATGATTAGTCCTTGTTTTGTAGGTTTCAATGATTTTGAGGAACTAAATCATAAGTTGGTGAAGGAAAGG
>JACEIK010002831.1:95289-113934 GCA_018107945.1 Datura stramonium
GTGTAATTATATTTGATTAATTCATCGGCAACTCTTTTTTTTCCTATTTGCTTCCCCTTATTCCTTATTAAGTTATTATTAATAATAATAGTCGTTTATGTTTGCTTGCTTAATTCTCCTAATAAACTCACTGATAATTTTTGGCTATTTTGATCAATAAAGTAAATTAATATTTTTTTTATATAAATGTGAAAGTAGAAGGTTGAAGTGATCCCCCACTTCATTTTCCTCGCCCAATTAAATTTTGCATATTAAGTAATACTATGTTCTTTTGTAGTTTTATTCATCCAGTGGTTTGAGGGAGTAATATTATTTATATTTTATTGTGATTATTGTTTTCTATTGTTACTTTAGTTGTAATACTATTTTAATTTGATTTATTATAGGTTATAATTTTTGTATGATTGCAGTTTTAAATTATGTATTTTTTATTTCCTTCTCAAACAAATTGAAGGACCTGAAAGAGGAGAAAAGGACCTAATATACTACCGAGAAGAAAATAAGTATTTTAATTGAATTAGGTTATATCTGAAGATTTTTATTATTATTCTATGTGATTTTTTTCATTTTAATTTTGAGTTTTTTCTAAACAATTTTTATGAACCAAAATCTAATTACCTCATCAACAAAAAATAACAAATATAAATACAAAATAATAAACTACCTATTTACAAAAATAAAAAAAATGATGTTTCTCTTCTTTCTATAGAAGTCAAAAAAATTATAGAAATGCAATTCCACATATAAAAGTTAATAGAAATGTTTAATTATGTTTAAAATTTTCAATGAGGAAAAAGAAATCAATAAATTTTGAATTAAATTTATTTGAATTTGAAGACTTGAAATCTCTTTTTTAAAATATCTAATTTTAACGTTTGAAGAATGACATTATGTAGGCTTTAAAATGATCTTTAAATCATCAATTATATATGAATCATATCATGCGTGTATTTAAAAACCGAAAAAAAGTAATTTTTTAAAATTTTTCTAAAAACTCAAATGGTTGAACATATTCACTAGTATCTAAATAAAACGGAGCATGGAAATATAGGTAAGTTAGTAAACCAAAAGACAAAAGATACGTCCAGCCATAACCCACAGCAACAGACGATGTCAATAAAGTCTTGGAATTGGACCACGTACTGAAACATGCATGCAAATTTTCGAGAGGGTCAAAATCAGGCTCTTTTCCTTCTGTTTAAATTTCTCATATATGTGGTCCTCATTTCAATCCACACACCTCTCGAATTTCTAGCTGAAGAGTCAGTTGATGATCAAATTCAACTGAATGCTACCTTCTTCTTTTTGTCCTTCTTATGGTTCCATACTTAAAAGTGAGAACTTTATCTTTCCAATTCATAATGGACCACTTCCCCAATTTGATAGTAGAATTTTTCTAGATGTTGCCATGTGCTTTCTCCTTCAAAATTTGGTTTGTTGAGTCCCCCACGCTAACAAATAGACTAGTCAGTCACACTCTGATGGCCTATTTTAATGTCGCGCGCTGAACTTTTTCGGCTTACTGAATCGCATTGGATGCAAGGGCCGGAGCTAGAAATCGGATACATGTTCGATCGAATTCAGTAACTCTTGCTTAAATAGTATTAAGAAATTTATTATATATGTATAAATATTAAATTTAGAATTCAGCTATTATCACTTGAAGTCGTTATTCAGAACTTCAGAACATATAAAGTTAAAATTTTAATTTCGCGTTTAATCGAATGAAACTATAATAACTTACCGACATCTTCATCAACTTGAACCCATTAACTTTAATTTGCAGAAATTTCACTTCATACTCCGCCTGTTTCATTTTTATTGACCTATCACCTATTCGATTGGTTATAGAGTTTTAAAAGAGAAAAGGAGAAAGACTTTTGTAACCTGTTTGTTCAAGATATAGAAATATATAGTCATATTCTTTTTTATATGACTTGAAATAAATTAAAATAGTATCACATGGAATGAATCATAAGAAATTTCCTGCATATCTACAGTGTGGCTAATAAGTAATACTTCCTCTATCTCATATTAGCTGTCATATTTTGATTCTCGAGAGTTAAATTATTTGAACTTTGGGTAGCACTTTAAAAATTATACGTTCAATCAAATTAACATGAGAAAGTTGTAACATGTAGCACTTATCATATAAATTTTTTAATATCTAAATTCTAAATATAAAATATTGAGTTGATATAATCTATTTATCTTTAAAAATGTGTCGAATTGTCTTCCAAAAAATAAATATGACAACTAATTTAACTCAAAAGGAGTAGCAAAGTAGTAACATCAGGAATGACATGCGCGAAAATCACCTCCATTCGGGATAATGTTGAAGTTCACTTGACTTGCCTGATTAAAAGTAGCTAATGATTATCAAGTATTACTCCTTCTATCCTAAAATACTTGTCGTATTCTTTATTTGCATGTACTTAGAAGGGTGTTTGATTATTTTACCCTTATTTATGTCTTAAGAGTTAAGATGTTTCTTCATTGAATATTTACTCTATGTATGTGTCAATTGAGGTGTTTATAGTTCTTAAGAACAATTACTTCTAATTAAAAATAAAAAAAATAATTAATGTCGTCTTGAACTTATAAAATAATAAGTATTTTGAGATGAAAATTTTAATAAAGATGACAAGTATTATGAAATGAAGCAAGTAATTAAAATTTCTTTTATCAATGAAGAACTTGTATTGGGAAAAAACATCTTATACACAAGGCATGACTCAAATGAACAAGTGGGCTATAAGTTTGGGATCTCTAGATGATCACTATTGCAAGGGTAGTGGGAACTCGTGGCTCGAACTCAGTGAGGAGCTCGTGTCCCGAAGATAGAACAAAAGGATAAATGGACAGATATGTAGCTTGTATCTGTACAAGGCTTTGCAACTTGCAAAGGAATATTAGTGGGAACGTGTAACAGTATTTTCAGATAGGGCAATTCTATTTGACATAGTACTTTAGGATTTGAGTGGAGCATTTCTATTGATAATTGGCGTATTACCTTTGTCTCCTATAAAATAGTAGTCTTAACACACTAGTAAAGGGTTGAATTTTAAAACAACACAAGTAATATATTCATATTCTTGTGCTCCAAGCTTTCTAGATTTGATTAAGTCGTAGCTCTTATCTTCAGACCTGAGATCGATTATATTTTAATGTCATCAGATCCAACTCAATTATCATACTATTAAGATCTACTATTTTATTTGATTCTATTATTTTTCATCACTATCTTTACTGAATTCGTTTATAAAACATATTTATCAACTAAAACAATAATCAACGAATTAAATTGAGATGTGTGTCCTTGATCTCATAATAAATTCAATTGTACCGTATTTTCAGTAAACAACAAGACGCCCACTATGGGGCCAGGAAGTACTTTACTCTCTTATTAGCTTAAATATGTTTATTCTTTGAGAATCACTCATGAAAATCATAAACCAAAAGAATGAGGTGTCACTGATGTGTGACTCTCCAACAAGACCCCAGACCGGATAGGTTTGTAGGAGGAGCAGACTATGATTTCTTTTGGAGTTGAGGTTGATCTAGAAAACATAGATCTAGATTGTATGAATATGCAAAGAAGCTTGAGGAGAGGGGTTCTCGAGGAAGGATCAGTGGAGGAATAAGGGTCGGGTAGACATAGACGACCTCGTTGAAGCTTGATAACGCTCAAACTCATACTTCCTGACAAAGTATGAAGTGATTGTTGTCAATAAAAAACCCAACCAAGATGTTAGAGTCGGACCAACAGGGAATAGGGTAAGATCTAGACTAATGACGGTAATTGAACTTGTTGTTGAGTTATCTCAAAATTGGGGGATTTTGAAGAAAATAATATTAAAACAAGATTATATTCGTGATTTAAATCAAGATCTGCAAACAACTGGGGTAAGTGTTCCCCATGGGTTTATAACTACTTCGGGTATACACGCGTGATCAATTTCAATGCTCACTTATAGAACTGATAGCTAGGGTTCATCCAAACGACTGGTTCGTCCCTATTGGATGACTTTACTCAATCACCGAGTTAGGTCTCATGAGCAATTTAAAACTAATAGTTATCAATATGTTCTAAATTTAACTATCCTGCGAGCACAACTCAAGTTAATACAATGATCATAAAGACCAAGGCTTTTTTGTAATTCTCTTTTTCTAATCGCTACTTCTCTAGATTCAAGCAAATAAAGAATTCGGGCAGGTCCTAATATTGTACATCGTTAAGAAACTTTTAAAGATGAAGAGAATACAATACAAGCGTTTAACATTGATTTTGAATCACTTTTGTGTAACCCTATTTCGTTAATCCATCATGGTTCCCACAACTCCTAGTTGTGGAAGTTTTAACCTCTCATGGTTGTAAGATTACAATTTGCATTCATAGACAAACACATAATTAAATACTTACAGCAACGATTAAAACAAAACCATATTTGAATATCAAAGAACAATCTCAAGAATAATGTAGAAATTCAAGAATTTGATCCCAAGATTCGCTCCTCAAAACTTGATAAAAATTTACAAAAATTATTCTTCACACGTCTACTAATTCAATTATGTCCTCCTCTATCTTATTCCCCTATTACATAGAAAGAAAGGGTATTTATAATAGTAAAGTAAGCCTTCCTTGTTCCTTCATGGACTAGAATTGGGATTCATAACTCCTTTTCCTAATTGAATTGGGACTGATCTTTCTAAAATTAACATAGAAAAGTACAACAAAAACAACAACAACCACCCAGTATAATCCCACCAAGTGGAGTCTGGGGAGGGTAGAAAGTACGCAGACCTTCACTACCACAGAGGTAGAGAGGCTGTTTCCGGTAGACCCTCGATTTTAAGAGAAACAGACCCGACAATAAAATAACAGCACAGGAGACGACATATAATATAAAAAAAACTAGTGCCTGCACCAAAACACACAACAACAATTCACTGAACGATAAACAAGTAGCATCAGGTAGGAACAAACAACGAATGATGAAAACTGTAAGAGAAAAATTAGACCTACCCCTGAGAATGAGAAAGTCGTGTTACACACAGCTCCCTACTACCCTGCTACCCTAATCCGTGTACCTTCTTATCTAAGGTCAAGTCCTTGGTAAGCTGTAGCTGTGCTATATTCTTTCTAATCACCTCACCCCATTGCTTTTTAGGTCTACCCCTACTCCTCCTAAAATCATCCATTGCTCGCACCTCTGCACTAGGGAACTCGAATTCCTCCTCTTTACATGCCCAAACCACCTCAGTCTTACCTCACGCATCTTGTCCTCCACCCCAGCCACTCCCACCTTGGCCCGAATATCGACATTTCTAATTCTATCACTCCTAATGTGCTCACACATCCATCTTAACATCCTCATTTCTACAACCTTTATCTTCTGTACATAGGAGTTCTTGACAGGCCAACACTTGGCTCTATACAATATAGTCGGTCTCACCACCATTCTGTAAACCTTTCATTTAAGTTTTGTCGACACCTTCTTATCACACAAGACTCCAGAAGCGAGCCTCTATTTCATCAATCCTGCACCTATATGGTGGGCAACATCTTCGTTGATCTCTCCACTCCCTTGGATAATAGACCCAAGGTACTTGAAACTTTTTTTTATGGATGACTTGCGTACCCAACATCACTACTTCATTCTCTCCATGCAGCGCGTCACTCAATCTATGCTCTAAATACTCTGTCTTGGCCCTGCTCAACCTAAAGCCTTTAGACACTAGGACTTGTCGCCAAACCTCCAACTTAGCGTTTACGCCTCCACAGGTCTCATCAATTAGAACTATATCATCTGCAAATAATATACACTAAGGCACCTCCCCTTGAATCCCTCGCGTCAGTGTATCCATCACCAAGGCAAATAAAAAAGAACTAAGTGATGATCCCTGGTGCAACCCCATCCCAACTGGAAAATGTTCCGAGTCTCCTCTCACCGTCCTCACCCGAGTCTTAGCTCCATCATACATATCCTTGATCGCCCTAATGTACGCCACTGACACCCCTCTAGCCCCCAAGAATCTCCATAGAACCTCCCTTGGGACCTTGTCATAGGCCTTTTCTAGGTCGATGAAAATCATGTGAAGATCCCTCTTCCTCTCCCTATACTGCTCCACCAATCTCCTAACGAGATAAATGGCTTCTTTAGTCGAGTGCCCCAACATAAATTCGAACTGATTCTCAAAAATCGTCACACCTCTCCTTACCCTGCTCTCCACCACTCTCTCCCAAACCTTCATAGTGTGGCTCATCAACTTAATATCCCTATAGTTATTACAATTCTGAATGTCGCCCTTGTTTTTGTACAACGGAACCATCCTACTCCATCTTCATTCATCAGGCATCTTTTCCATCTTGGAGATGACATTAAACAACTTGGTCAACCAAGTTATACCTACCATGTCTGCGCTCTTCGAAAATTCCACTGGAATCTCATCAAGTTCGGTCGCTCTACCCCTACGCATCCTACGCATAGCCCTCTTAACTTCCTCCACTCTTACCCGTCTACAATATCCATAATTGTATTGCTCCTCTGAGTGCTCTAGCTCCCCAATACAATGTCCCTATCCCCTTCTTCATTTAAAAGTTTATGGAAGTACGCCTGTCATCTACGTCTAATACGTTGCTCTTCCACCAACACTTTGTCATCTTCATCCTTGATACACTTTACTTGGTCCAAATCACGCGCCCTCATCTTTCTTTCCTTGGCTAGATTGTACAACTTCTTATCTCCTTTCTTGCCCTCTAATTCGACATACAAGTGCTCAAAATATATCGTTTTTGCTGCCGTAACTACTAGCTTTGCCTCCTTTCGTGTCTTCCTATACTCCTCCCTATTCTTCCTCCTCTCCTCCTCATCCTTACTCTCCACTAGTTTCATGTATGCCACCTTCTTTGCCTCCACCTCCTATTGAACTTCTCTAGTCCACCACTAGTCCCCTCTCCGCCTACCCAACCGACCCTTAGAGACCCCCAACACCTCTCTAACCAGTTTCTTGATGCAACTAGCAGTCCTATCCCACATACTGTTCGCCTCCCTACCACTCTCCCAAGCACCCATATTAATCATCTTCGTCCCTATCTCTCGAGCATTATCCATAGTTAAGCCACCCCATTTGATCCGTGGCCGAACATCCACCACCCTCTTCCTCTTTCCCCTCGTGATAGCCTAATTTAACTACCACTGCCTGATCCTATGACTCGTACCATGAACCTACGACTCGTACCATGAACCTACGAGTCATAGCTTCCTCTTGTACAATGTCTTTCGTGGTCTGATCTTGTGAAGTCGGGCATCCTCTGAATATTTTCACGAGTATTGTGGTACTACTTGTACCTTGATATCACGACTCATGACTGCATCATACCCTAGGATCTGCCAATCACATTTTCTCTGAAGTTCACCACGGCTCTTTGGTTCGAATCGCATGTGGTCATCACGACTCGTATCTTCCATTTGTACCATGAGCTAAGACAAGTGCAATATTTTTGTAATTTTCCACGACTGCTATGGTACGGCTCGTACAAGAGTCATACATGGCTAGTTCTTTGTGCTGAATATCATGGATGCTACGTACGACTCATACCTCTAAGATACGACTCATATTGAAGTTTATAATTTTACCATTTTTAGCATTCTTTTCTCTTCTTTTAGCACATTTCAACTTCAATACATAATTTCCCTGAAAACAAAGTAAAATGCATCATATCTATATAAACACACCTAATTCCATGCTATTTTCTCAAATTTAAGCGTCGAAATTATTATAAACTCACAACACATCAACACCCTCAACTTAAGAATTTTGCAAGTCCTCAGGCAAAGAAAACAAAAAAACTAAAAATGATGCTTAACTAGAAAATAAACCTAGGATACTACAGTCAATATCAATCAAAATTTGCACCATAAACTCAAACAACTTTTGACCCTTTTTTCGGTAAACCAAATCAGCATATGCACATCAAGCAACCATAAACCATGACAAACTGGGATCAAGATATGTCATCTAGCTATTAGTAGTAGTCATCACCAATGCTTTTCACATGGACAACTGGCAGAATAAAACACAAACCATGTATCCTTACAACAAATAAAGTTTTCCTCTCACAGATATAAACAATATGAATCATGGGACTAAGCAATTAAGACTCTGACCCTCACAAAGAAGTTTCAAATACTACATGTCAGATACCATAGGCTTGCCCTTATTTTCTCTATTTCGAGATGGTCAGGCTAGGATCACTATAGGACTTGATTCGATTTGTAATGTAGGATTTTCAGCTGGGTATGGAAGATATGAAATATTTTTAGTGACTAAACGCCTCCTTGGCACTACATACATATGGCTTTAAATTTTCACTTTTTCACCCTTTTTGCTTTTTCAACTCTTTTCCTCTCTTTTCACCATTTTTTATGTAATTGTATAGGCGTGGTGTGTTTTCATAAATTTTCATTCATCTTTTTGTTTTTGCATCTTCTTTTTCAATTTTTCTTCTTACTTTGTCGCACCATACTTCATTTTTAACCCCTTTTCTTTTCTCTTCCTTTTTCATCTCCCTAAGATTTATGCACCCCTACTCTAGCCACCCTCAACTTACGCATTTTGCCTATATTGAGGTTCATAATATCCAAGAAGGACCAGGGCTAAAATAGGTTTATTATAAAAATGGGTACGGTTAATTAGTTAATCAAAGAAAAATAGTTCATTTAAGGCTCAAAATCGGGATCAAGAAAATCATATCATTTTGGTAGGGTCATTTAAGATAAAAATGGGCTAAAAAAAAATGGCCTATGATCCTTTTCTAACAAACCATCCTAAAACCTATGTGAAGACCAACCCGACAAGTTCTAAATCCTCTACGTAGTATTGAACTAGGTATTAGACCTCACTCACTCATGCTATATGTCTTGCATTCATTTTACTTGTCCGGTTTATACATGACTAACAAGAACTACTCATGCTAATACACTAAATGACATAAAAAAGATACACATAAATCATGCTTTGCACCCAACAAGTACATAACTAACCAATTTTTTTTTTAAACAGGACCAATTTTCATAAATTCAAAACTAATGCAATTTATTGCATGAGTACTCCTAAGTTACTTTATAATTAAACAAAAATACAAAAATAAAATCCTAAACATGTCAGTTCGACTAGATAGCATGCTCGAGGGAAAAAATACGACAAGAAAAAACATCGGGCGAATATCCAAAAACAAGTACACCCCCTTAAAAATATGCTTTGTCCCCAAAGAAATCAAGAATGTAAAAACTAGGAGAGGGACATACTTGTGGCTACTCATACATCACCATCCATTCATGGGTTGCCTCCCATGCAGCGCCTGATTTAACATCGCGACACGATGCAAATCTCTTGATTAGTCAGAATTCATCAAGAAACTTGGACTCATCCTCCGATGTGTTAAATGCTTGGCTTTACCAAGAGGTTTGCTGGATGAGATAAAACAAAACAAACAAAAACGTAAAAGAGGAAATAATAACCAAAAGTTAAATACAACAATTAATCAAATCTTAGTTGTATTCCCCGGCAACGACGCCATTTTTTGATAACGCTCAAACTCACACTTTCTAAAAAATATGAAACGGTCGTTGTCAATAAAGAACCCAACTAAGAGGTTGGGGTCGAACCCACCGGGAATTGGGTAAGATCTAGACTAATGCCAGTATGGGAATTTTTTGGTGAATTATGTCCAAATTGGGGGGTTTTGAAGAAAACAACATTAAAACAAGATTATATTTGTGATTTAAATCAAGATTCACAAACAACTAGGGTAAGTGTTCCCTATGGGTTCATAACTATTTTGGGTATACACACGGGATCAATCCCAATGCTTACTTGTAGAACTGAGAACTAGGGTTCATTCAAACGACTGGTTTGTCCCTATTGGATGACTTTACTCAATCACCGGTTAAGTTTCATGAGCGATTTCAAACTAATCATTATTAATATATTTCAAATTTAACTATCCTGCGACCACATATCAAGTTAATACAATGATCATAAAGACCAAGGCTTTGTTGTAATTCTCTTCCTAATCTCTACTTCTCTAGGTTCAAGCAAGTAAAGAATTCAGGAAAGTCCTAACGTTGTACACCGTTAAGAAATATTTAAAGATGGAGAGAATACAACACAAGCGTTTAATAGTGGTTTTGAATCACTTTTGTGTAACCTTATTTCGTTAATCCATCATGGTTCCCATAACCCTAGTTGTGGAGGTTTTAGCCTCTCATGGTTGTAAGATTACAATTTGCATTCATAGACAAACATAAAATTAAATACTTACAACAATGATTAGAAGAAAATCAGATTTGAATATCAAAGAACAATCTCAAGAACAATGTAGAAATTTAAGAATTCGATCCCAAGAATTGCTCCTCAAAACTTGATAAAAATTCACAAAATTTATTCTTCACATGTCTACTAATTCGATTCTATCCTCCTCTAACTTCTTCCCCTATTACATAGAAATAAAGGGTATTTATAATAGTAGAGTAAGCCTTCCTTGTTCCTTCATGGACTAGAATTTGGATTCATAACTCCTTTTCCTAGTTGAAGTGAGATTGGTCTTTCTAAAATAACCTAGAAAAGTATTTTATACAAATAATTAGAATTCTTTCCTAAATTAACAGGAAAACTAATTTAACTGCCGCCGCCTAATCCTACGACTCATACTATGAAACTATGAGTCATAGCTTCCTCTCATACAATGCCTGTCATGGTCTGATCTTGTGAAGTCGGGCAGCCTCTGAATATTTTCACGAGTGTTGTGTTACGAATCGTACCTTGATATCACGACTCGTGACCGCATCATACCCTAGGATCTTCCAATCACATTTTTTATTAAGTTCACCACGACTCTTTGGTTCGAATCGTATATGGTCATCATGACTTGTATCTTCTATTTGTACCATGAGCTTAGACAAGTCCAATATTTCTATAATTTTCCACGACTGCTATTGTACGGCTCATACCAAGAGTCGTACATGGCCAGTGCCTTGCTGAATTTTATCATGGATGTTACGTATGACTTGTACCAGCAAGGTAGGGCTCGTATTGAAGTCTGCAATTTTACCTTTTTCAGCACTATTTTCTCCTCTTTTGCACATTTCAACTCCAATACATACTCGTACGAACAATATTCTAGGGCACCTCCTGTGTTACAAGGACCAGACTCTAGAGTTATGCTCAACTACCCTATAAGGCTAGTGCCAAAAACCCATTCCAAAAGGTTTTGGGTGTCATATATCTGAAATATGATGGAACAAAGGACCCGCATGAATGTATTTTGACTTTTACCACAATCGTCAATGGAAACGACCTAACTAAAGATGAGGTTGAATTAGTTTTGGTCAAAAGGTTCTGAGAGACTCTAATTGGAGGAGCGCTTGTATGGTACTCTTTAGTAGTTGAAAACTATATTGACTCTTTCAACATACTTGCAGATTATTTCATCAAGGCACATGTCGAGGCTAGGGAGATGTAACCTAGAAAGGAAGACATCTTCAAGATTAAGTAGGGTGACTCTAAATTGCTCCAAGACTTTGCCTCAAGGTTCCAAGGGAAAAGGATGATGTTATAAATGGTTCTATATGATTAGGTTTTAGAAAATTTATTAAGGGTTTGAACATTGAAAGCTCGATTGCTTCTTTAAAACTGAAGGAGACCTTGATGGAGTTTCAAGTAATGACTTGCGCCAATTTACAAAATTGATATGAATCAGAGATCTAGATATAGGACGAGCATTTTACTCTCATGAGAGAATGATCAAAATAGAGGAATCAGACTTAAAACCCATAAAGAATCGATTCTCTCCATATCGATTCGGTCGAGCTAAAATTTCCTACCTATAGACAGCCCTATTTTTTATTGACAAAATGGCAAGGATTACAACCCAAAGGGACAGTAGAGAAAGGACACAGTTGGACCTGAGTTTGGTTTACATAGTTGAGAATGTTCAGAGGCTCTCAAAAAATGGAATCCAAATCAATCTAGCTCAGTTGGTTGCAGTTGTAGGATACATCAAGGAGGCTTGCTTTTCAAAATCCATCAGATCCGATCCCTAATCAAACTAAACCTCTGGTGTGAATTTTACGGAATGCACAAACATAGGATGGAGGACTGCAGGCATCTTCAGGATAAAGTAATCATACTTCTCAAAAATAGTCATCTGACAGAGTTCTTGAGTGACCAAGCCAAGATCAACTATGGAAGAAAAGTATAAGGAAAAAAGCATCACCTACTGGGACATGTGATAAATATAATAATTGGGGCAGAGTATATTAGCAGGATAATAGTGTGAACAACAAAGAAGGATAAGTTATCAGTTAGCTATGAGAAAAGGCATTGGAAGTACCCAGGTTCAGAGATATTCCTTTTCAAAAAAATAAAATTCAGACAATTTGGAGTACCTGCACAAGTTGAAGGATAAGGTATCAGTTAGGTATGAGAAAAGGCATTTTGGTTAAATGCATGTTGGTTGATCCAGGTAGCTCTACAAACATCGCCCATATGAGGGTCCTCGAGAAAATGAAGTTGGTGGACAAAATAATCCAGCTGATAAAGTTCTATCTGGATTTAACATGTCCGGCAGTATGACCCGAGGAGAGATAAGGTTACTAATGGATGTTGAGGAATGAACAAGCCAGCCTAGTTTGAGATCATTGATGGAGAAATAAGGTACAATGTTATACTTGGGAGGCTCTAGATCCATGTCATGGAAGTTGTTCCTTGCACATACCATCAATCAATAAAGTTTTTGACATCGAAGGGAGTAAAAAAGATCAAAGGAGACCTGCTAGTACCGAAGGAGATGTTTGTTGTATCACTAACCAAGAAGCAACTGGGTGATAAATAGCAATTACAGGAATCGAAGTCCACCTTTAGGAATGACATGGGAAATGAACTACTGGAACCAAAGAGTTAGATCTAACACCAATGTCAAGTACTGAGATCCTTTCATGTTCTAGATGATCGGGACGCAACCAAAACAACGGAAAATGAGCTTGAACAGATTATTGTATGCATTCATTTTTTGGAAAAGAAAGTATATCTGGGCAAGGGTTCAATGTCCCGAGATTAGAGGTAAACTCATTAGTTTTATTAAAGCTAATATCAATTATTTTTATTGGTCCCACCATGATATAACAGGTATACCACCAGATATCGCAATCCACAAGTTGGTGATAGACTTGGGTTTTCCAATAGTAAGGCAAAAAGATGCCCTATATCTGAGGAAAAGAACAACTTTGTTATGGAGGAGTTAAATTGATTGCCTAACGTAGTGTCAATTTGGTAGGTAAAATACCCAGAATGGTTGGCCAATGTGGTTGTCATTACAAGGAAGCAAAATAAATTCATAACATGTTTTGATTTTAAGGATTTGAAAAAATATTGTACAAAGGACTCGTTTTTCATGCCAAAGATCGATCAATTGATCGACGCTACGGTTGAGCAAGAAATAATGAGTTTTCTCATTGCATACTCCGGATACAAGAAAATAAGGACGGATCCAGAAGAATAAGAGAAAACCTCTTTTATCACTAACTTAGGCACATATTCTAACAATATGATGTCATTTGGTTTAAAGAATTCAAGTGCAAACTACCAAAGACTCGTGAACAAGATGTTTGAAAAATAGATTACAAGACTATGAAAGTTTATATTGATGATATGATCTTCAAATCTCAGGGTGCAGAAGATCATCTAAGCCATATACAAGAGACTTTAGATATCCTAAGAAAGTAAAAGATGAAGTTAAACCCAGAGAAATATAATTAGGGATTTGGGTCTGGGAAATTCATGGGGTTCCTNTTTGTCTAAACCCAGAGAAATATAATTAGGGATTTGGGTCTGGGAAATTCATGGGGTTCCTCGTATTAAATAGAGGAATCAAGGTAAACCTGAAAAAAAAAAGGTTATAGAAGATATCCCGGATGTCCTTAATTATGTGAAAAAAATATAGTGACTTACCAGATGCATAATAGCCCTGAGTAGATTTATCTCAAGGTCTTCAAAAAGGTGCCAACATTTCTTCTCATCACTAAAGAAGAAATATCAGTTCCTATAGACACCAGAGTGTCAACAAGCTTTACAAGACCTGAAGTCATACTTATCAAGTCCGTTGCTATTGGCGAAGGCTCGTGACGGGGAATTGTTGCTTCTTTACTTGGTTAAGGCTGAAGTTGTAATGGGTGTCATACTTATCAAAAATAAAAAGGTACGTAATGCCCAATATATCATATTAGTGAAATGCTTCTGAGTGTTGAAACTCAATATTTGAACTTGACAAAGTTATCTCTAGCCCTTGTGGAAGCCGCTCGGAAACTAAGGTCGCATTCCAAAGCCACCCCATAAACGCAGTAACGAGATACCCTTTGTAGAATGTCCTCCATAAACTCAAACTATCAAGAAGAATGGTAAAATGGGTTGTGGAGATAAGTGAGTTCGACATAGAGCATAAACCTCGAATTGCCATCAACTCTCAAGTCTTAGTTGTCTTTTTTGTTGAATTTAGTCTAGGGATGATTACCCAAGTGGAGAGAGATGTAGTTCTTGTCTTTGGAGACGAGTCCAGTGTCTAGAGTTCATATACAGACAGAGCCTCGAATGTAAATGATACTGGACTGGGATAGTCTTGATCACCCTGAATAAAGAAAAGTTAAGACAAACTATAAACTGCATATCACTTACTAACAATGAGGTCAAGTATGAGCTCGTTCTTGTAGGAATTGAGCTAGATTGAGGATTAGGCTCCAAATTCATTCGAATCAACTATGACTCTCAATTGGTAGTAAATCAGGTTCACGAGATTTATGAAGCGAAATATGAGAGGATGCAAAAGTACTTAAATAAAGTTCAAGAAACCCTATCCCTATTCACAAAATGGACAATGGTACAAATACCAAGAGAAGATAATACAGAGGCAAACACTTTGAAAAACCTTGGATCATCAACCAACGCATATGATTCTATTATTGGTTCGATGGTACACATTCTACATTCGACATTATATGTGTATGACCATAGAGAAGTTAACTCAGTAAATCTGGTTTGGGATTGGTGTAGTGACTTTACCGTGTACCTGACATATGGAGAGTTACCAAAAGACCCCAAGGCTTCATGAACACTCGGGATGAAAGCTGCGAAATATTGCTCACTAGATGAAAATTTCTATAGAAAAACTTATGGGGGACCACTTGCAAGATGTTTGGGACAGGGAGACACTGATTATATGCTGAGAGAAGCGCACGAAGGAGTATGTGTTAATAATTTCGAGGCCAATTCCCTTGGTTCTTAAATTAATAATGGAAGGAAATTATTGGTCCTAAATGGATTAAGACTCAAAGGATTTGTTAAGAAATGTGACAAGTACCAGAGATATGCTCAAATATTTAATTGAGAGAATTCCTACATCCGATCTTCACACCTTGGCTATTCATGAAATGACGAATGGACATAGTAAGACCTTTACCTCACCCAAGTTGGTCAGACTTTTACTTATTATGACATTATTTTTCTAAGTGGGTCAAATTAGGAGCTTATAAAAAATCCAAAAGCGCAAGGTCATAAACTCATGTGGGATCATACAATATGTCATTTCGAAGTACTAAAGAAAATTGTGTGTGATAATGATCCTCAGTTCATCATATTAGAGGTGGCCGGATTCTTCTAAAGGTTGTAGATTAAAAGAATCACCTCATGACCGTACCACCCAAATGTAAATGGTCAGGCGATTCCACCAATAAAACAGTGACGAGTCTCAAAAAAGAGATTAGAGAATGTTAAAGGGATCTGGAATGAGGAGTTACCTGGAGTGTTATGGGCGCATCACACTACTGTAAAATCTAGCACCATAGAAACTCCTTTCTCACTAGTTTACGGGTCAAAAGTGTTGATACCAGTAGAAATTGAAAAGCCAAGTTTTAGATTTAAATGAACCAACAAGACCAAAAATGGTGAAGCTATGATGG
Source organism: Datura stramonium (assembly GCA_018107945.1). Taxonomy (NCBI): domain Eukaryota; kingdom Viridiplantae; phylum Streptophyta; class Magnoliopsida; order Solanales; family Solanaceae; genus Datura; species Datura stramonium. The sequence continues at coordinate 111,303 of JACEIK010002831.1, forward strand.
TACACTTGGATTTATTGGATAATCATAAGGAATTAGAATTGATACGAATGATAGCTCAAAATCAAAGGATGAAAAGATATTCCAATCAAAGAAATAAACTCTCACATTTCAAGGTCAGAGATTTGGTCCTAGGGAAGGTAACTTTCAATATTCGGGTCCCGAATACAGGAAACTTAAATAGGGAAGGTCCATACAAGTTGGTTAGCATAAATGAAAAAGGCACATATCAACTAACAAATATAGACATCAACTGGTTCCAGAGAAACTGGAACACTTAATCACCTGAAGAAATATTATTGATGAATAAGAATGTGGAAGAATATTCAGGCTCTAAATGATGCATGCTATACTCTTTTTTTCTTCACCTAGTTTTTTGTCCCAAATGGATTTTTTCAAGCAAGATTTTTAATGTGGTAGAAACTAGCGTGTTAAAGATTTGACACATGTGTGTCATTTGTCTCAGAAGAAATAAACTCCAGTTCCGAAGTATTTGTACCTCAAACTCAAACATTGGGGGGAAAGAAGGTGCATATAGATGGCAAAAGCAAAAGGGAAAATCCTGAGCTCTATAAACAAAACACTAAATATGCCCAAAGATGCAATAATACTGGGGACTTCCATCAAAAATAGGAGTAAGAACTTCAAATCACTTCAAATGAAGGACTGAGGATTGCACAACTAGTCCTAAAGAATAAGGCTATCAATTGACTGCTTGACATAGTATGGAAAAAAATTATATGATAACAGTATTTTTGTATTTTTTTATTCTTTACATTTTTTACATTGTAAAAGTTGTCAATTGACCACTCAAAATGGAAATACAGACATGGATATGAAAAATGTACCAAGAATGTAACATATGGTGAATGATCAACCATGTATCCTACTTTTGTCCTATGACGATGTTGATTTAACTAAAATTTGGTGGATTTAATCTTTTCAATAAATTGCGCCAAGAATGAATAGGAGACGTCATAACTCATAATCACCTTTTTATAAAAAGGCCATGACTTATAAATTTGTGTAAAGGAGAATAAACTCCTAACAAGATAGAGTTAAAACACCCCGGACAATAACAAAAATGTGCATGAATGAAGTTGCCAAAATTTAAAAAAAATCGGATGACTCGTATCTTCAGTCATTATTTAAATTTGAACATGTTAATTCCTGAATATTCAAGATATATCATTTTATGAAGACACTCAGTGCTTTTCTAAAGTATGTTTTCAAAGCTCAGTCATAAGTATCGGATCCGAAAAAATACATAAAAAACAAATATAACATTAAAGTTTGTATATAAAGAATAGAACATCTTAAATAAGAAAAATAATGAAGTATGAAAAATAAGTTCTCATTGATAAACAGACATTAAAAGGCCCCGAGCTACATTAACAAAAATTAAAATATTAAAAAAATAAAGTTGAGCTCAAATAAGTTCAGGGTATAGGTGTCGCTAATCCTACTGAAGTTGAAAAAGTTAATTGATCCCCAGAAGGAAGAGCTGTTGGGGGATTGACATCACTTTCATTTTCATGTTTATCTTCCTCACTAGACTCCAGAAGATCCTCTTTGGAGGAGGAAGGAAGTTCTTCCAGAGTCAACTCGAGGTCACTCCTCCTAGTCTAATCCACTATAGGATGAGCTGTGGCAATACGAAAGTCAATGCTTGAAGGGTCAACTTTGATCTCCTCTAGAGTCCGTAGCCTCATGTTCCACATCTCATGGGTTTTTCAACGCGAAAAATTAAGCTTAAAAGAGAGCTTTTAGATCTATTAGTCGTGAGCTTTTACATCAATTTTGCACTACAATCAAATGAGATTTCACCTTTTTTTAACTGTAGCCCAGGATTTGGCCAGATCCTCCTCAAAGGAATTGGCCCAAATCCCCAATCTGGATGCCTCCTCGAATTTTGCGTTCAAGGAACTTTTTAGAGTTTTAATTACCTGCATAGCCTCATATTCTCTCTGAGTAAGGGACTTGAGGGTTTCCTCCCTGTCCTCTTTTCTTCTAAAGCCTAACCACTTCAGAACGCTCTCTTTCTTGACTCAGACAATTTTAACGGCTGGTTCGGCAAATTCAAGTGTCGTGGCCTCGATTTGGACCCATTGATCGGACCATAATGAAAATTTGTCCTTTAGTTTGGTTTATTCCTAGGCCAGCCCCTCTCTGTCTAATTCCAATCTCTAAAGTCCCTCTAAGATCAGGATATCTCTAAAAAAATATTTTCAAATGTTAGAAACCCTAAAAGCATGATGGTAAATGAGAATGAGAAAGTAGACAAGGAATGAACTTACTCAAGAGCTGGCACCGACAACCTCATTTAAAAGGCTCTCGTCTAAAATACTGTCCATCTTGCCTTTATCCTTCCTGGTAAAGTATTTCAAATAAATTTTCACTCACACTGACTTGGAGAGCGTATGGACTTCTTCAAAAACTTTTAGCTCAACGATATGTTTCTTCTCGAGATCTTGCACTGGAGTTGGATAGGTGTTGCTCAATTTGAATTTAGAAGTGGAGCTTTCTACACCAGCAAGTGATCAGGGGCATATTTATATGCCAAATCGATACTCAAATGTATAGCTTTTGCTTTGTTTGTCCAATAATGTGTGTACATTCTCATGTAAATTGTACG
>JACEIK010002831.1:119193-147720 GCA_018107945.1 Datura stramonium
ACTGTTATTATATATTTCGTAACATTAAAATGACAAAATATAATAGCTGGGTAGCCCTAATCTGAACCCCCGGAATAGAGGAGCATAAACTAAAAAACTGGCCGTAAATCCCATGTTTGCTTCGGCATCTCATTTAAGATATTCTCATCCGGGTGTCGTGACGTAAACTCATTTTCTCGCTCTTTCATTTTGTCGGCTACTTATTTTGGTTTAATTCTATTTGCCTCCCCCATTCTTCTTACTAATGCTATATGTGGCCGCATCAACTTCTGAGGGGATTTCTACCTCTTAAAGAAGAAAAAAAATAACTAATTGCATTGCTAATCACTAATGAGTGTATTTATTTTATATAGGTGTAAATATGTTGACATAATGTTGAGGATGAGGTTTTGAGATGAGAACACATTTTGAGTTAATAAAAGCAAATTTAAAATTTAAAATTGCTAAATTGCACTTTCTTATATGTAGTATGGTTACCAAAATTCTGTCCGTTGTGTGCAACAATTACATAGCTATTAGATGTTAATTAGGTATGACCTATTCACCTCCACCACTAGGTGCAAGAATCTCATTTCTACATATATGCATTTTCTCAACTTTATTAGTATTTTCTCAACTTCAATATTTGCGGACCAACAAGTATCTAGAGCATATTTTCATTTGTAAAGTGTTAAGTTTGACAACCTATCAAATGTTACTTTTATACGTTTTATATTTTCACTTGAATGAAAGCTATAGTTCATAGTTATCGTTACATATAATTGGGATTGACACAACTTAAATTCTTTCAAAATTTACTAGGAGTATATATCTTCTTTTTTTTTAAATAATATTTTTTTGTCATTCTAACTTGTATAAAATCACATTTCTAAGTAAATTTCTTCTTCTTATTATTATTATCTAATGTCACTGTAATTTACTAAAATTACTAAATATCTCATATTCAGGGGAATAAAAACACTTTGACCCAGCGAATTAAGTAGCAAAGAAAAAATAGATGCTAATAGTTATTCTTTATAAGTGTATTCCACAAGTCGTATTTGAGGATAGTAGAATATATGCGGACTTTACCCTTACTTTTGAGAAGGTAAAAAGGTTATTTCTAAAAGACTCTTGGCTGGACAAATAATGAAAAAGAGGCAATAACAACAAATATAAACAACAACAAGATAATAAGATGCTGAAATAATATATAGTGATAGAAATCTAAAAATAGAAAAGAAAATAATAGTACTAAACTTTGGGATGGAGAACGAAATACGTCTCACTACTAATTAACCTTCTACCATAATCCTTGACCTCCACACCCTTCTATCAAGGGTCATGTCCTCGGCGAGCTGAAGTTGTATCATATCTTGCCTAATTACCTCACCCCAATACTTATTGGGCCTTCCTCTATCCCTCTTCAAGCCTACTATGATCAACCTCTCACACCTCTTAACCATGGCATCTGTACCCCTTTTCACGTGTCCAAACCATCTCATTCTCACTTTCCACATCTTATCTTCAATACGAGCCATTCATATCTTGACCCAAATATCTTCTTTCCTAATTTTATCTCTCATGGTATATCTATATATCCAACTCTACATCCTCATCTCTGTCACTCGCATCTTTTGAACATATGAGTTTTTGACTGCAACAATCCATCCCATATACCATAGTTGGTCTAACCACCACTTGGTAGAACTTACCTTTAAATTTAGGTGGTACATTTTTGTCACAGCGTAGAACATCTGATGCTGGCTTCCTTTTCATCCATCCTGCCCCAATGCGATTAGTGATACCCTCGTCAATTTCCCCATCACCTTGGATCACTATCCTTAGTACTTGAAGCTTTTTGGATGACCTATGTATCAAGCATCACGTCCACGTCCGCTTAATAACACATGTCACTGAATTTGCACTCTAAGCATTCAGTTTTGATCCTGCTCAACTTAACACCTTTCAACTCTAGGGTTTGTCTCCAAATATCTAACCTCATGTTACTCCTCCTCGAGTCTCATAAATCAAAACTGAGTCATTTACAAATGATAATTACTCTTTATCCCTTGATGAGTTAAATTTCTTGTAAAATAATAAAATTTAAAATAAGTTTGTGACAAAACTAATTGACCCTCCCATTATTTCGATTTCGAAATAGCATATTTGTTCTTTTCCAATTGGGGTTGTTTTTCTATTGAAAGTTAGTGGGATGCAAGTAACATTTTTCCAAAAGTTGTTGGTCACTTGCAAAAATTAGCAAAAATTGGATTGGCTTACACCGCAGTTAACAATGAAGAGAGAGAGAGAGAGAACAGAAGCAGTAGTAGAAATACACAGAAAATACAAAGAAAAAGAAAAAAGGGAAGAGAGAGAGAGGAAAGGGAACCGTCTGAGAGTCAAACCCAAAACACCAACATCAATACCAAAAAGTTCTCGCCGGTGTTATCTGCTGGGGTTTTCCGGTGAAGTGTTTCGGATATTCATGCTTCATCTGATCGTCAAATTACGTCAGCGCTCGGCGGCAGTGGCGGAGGTGGACGCTGGTGGCGGTGGAGTCGGAGTAAGCGGTATTGGACTGAAGGAAGTTGTTGAAGTGCTTGTTGATTCTTTTTTCCCGTGGTTACTAGCTGGTTAACGGTGAGATTCTAGAAACTTCGTATTTGATTATATTATGAAGAAAAGCCAAAACAGCAGCAGCAATAGCAACAGTAGTAACAAAAATAAGGTGAAGAATGGGACCAATAGCAATGGATTTATCCCCAATTCTCTCAAGTTCATCTCATCTTGCATCAAAACGGTGTCGTCCAATGTACGCTCCGCTGGCGCCTCCGTCGCGGGTTCTTCCTCCGACGATCACCGCAAAGACCAGGTCTGGTTCGGGTTCTTGTTCCATTTTATGCTTTTGACTGTTGATCATCTCATTCTTATATATGACAGTTGTTAGTTAGTTGATTCTTAGCATGGTGCAATTGGATTTGTTGGCTTTAAAAAGGTCTTGGTAGTTAGGATTTGCTCGGTGTATTGAGTACAATGGGATTTGCCAGCTGGTTGAACTTGTTCTTCTTATAGCGCGAGTTAGGATGAGGATTCAAGTTATAGATTTATTGTTCACACTCTGTACTTTGTTTATTTATCTACTGATTAGGGATTTGAATATAGGATTTTGTGAAACTGAGCTGGTTTGGGAACTTCATTTGGCATTTATAGTTGAGATCATTTACTCTGAGAGCTCAACTGAATATTTTGGACAATATTATGTAGTTAGAGATATATGTTTTTACCAAAGAAGAAAGATGGATATGCAAACTTACCTATTTCAAAAAAAAGAAGATGAAAGATGGATATGCAACATGATTAGATGTTCAGTTTTCTACTTCTTATTCTTCATTTAGACTTGATATATGCTATGCTAAGTTGGCACGGAGAAAATTGAACCCAAAGAGTTTATACATTTCAGTTGTTCCTTGGGTCAAATCATAATGGCTGTTTTATATTTTTTGGGTAGACAGGACAGTGCCCTACTCTTTTGATTATATAGAAGATCTTGTAGGCACCTTGTGTTTCAATTTAAGCTTCTTCCTTATCCTACATATGCTCAATGTTATGGGGCATGCAAATCCTGGAGCTTTTTTTAAAATAATTGAAAGCTCTGGTGTGCTCTGAGAACCATCCTCACATTTTTATAGACCCGTTTATATCTAAATCCCTTTTAGAAATGACATTCATTTATGGTAGATCCAATTCTTGCCTTATCCTGCTTCATCCCTGCAAAGGAAAATGTAACAAATACAGGCATGATTCTGAGTTATAAACTTATAATTTGTTACCTGAAATGTTATCACCGTCTAATAGAATGTTATTCAAATTCTTGATGTAATGGATGCCATTGTGATTACTAATTTCTGATTAGGGTAAATGATATGTAACTATTACAAGTATGTCCCTCATAAGATTTCCTAGTGACCATGCGCGGTCAAGCTATTGCAGTCTGGATCTCTGGAATGCAAATACAACTTTGGGCTCAAATTCCAAACTACAAATGGTATATAAGCCACTATTTCAAAAGAAAACCTTGCATCTTTATTGAGTGCCATCTTTTTACTCAATTTGGTTTTCAAACAAAAAGATGGCATATGTAAATTTACTTTTTTAAAAATAGAATGATAGAAAGGTAATAGAATGATAGAAAGGTAACATATTTTATTAGGTTAGGACATCTCTTCACTGTAGAAGGCTTATGCTTCTTTTTAGTTATATTTTTGTAGAAGGGGAGTGTGGTGGAGTGTGACAGTATGAACAACGAAATTTTAGTTCTCCAATAATTACTTTTCATGTAAATCTCAATGTAATCAGCGATATTAATGTTCTAATTTTGTTTATTATGGAACTATGCAGCAGATGGTAAATTTATCTATATGCATTTAGGTTCTATATAAACATTTGTGTCTTGCTTGGGCCTATGTAAGTTGAAGCTGTTCATAATCTTTTACTTCTGGATATTTATATCTGCGAAACTGTTTATGTGATCAAACAAGATCTCCTTCTGTGAAGCTCCTCGTCTCAGCTTCCATCTCTTCTTTCTAAGGAAGACAACCGCAGGAATCACACATATAGGAGAGATATTGGTCCCCTAAAAGGGAAAATGTTACCATTACTATTTATCTTCAATTCTCATCAGCCAAGGAATTTGGCGATGGGTATGATAGCTTGATAAGTATCAGCATGTACCATTTCTCTTCGCTTATTTACTTGCTTGAGTAATTTCCATTTAATTTATTTGGTCCTCGTCTCTCCTCTGGGTGACCTTTCCCTTACCCTCTTAAATATCTGCTCAACAGAAAAAAGAGCTAAATAAAAAGATGAAGGGTATGCAGCAGGAATTTGAGTAAGGTTTGTTGTTGACTGCTATGTTTGTTGGCGAAGTTCTTTGGTTCAGGACAACTTTTAGATACTCAAGTGAAGTAAGATGTTCTAACAGTGTTCTGATATGGAATATTGTAGTCTTTTATGCTTCACAGCATCATTTTTCTAGTTTGGCGATATAAGCTGTACATGATCCGATTAGAAGTAATTGGCTTGGTTATTTATTCTTTTTGGCCAAACAGGTTCTATGGGCTTGCTTTGACAGACTAGAGCTCGGTTTGTCTTCATTCAAACGAGTGCTCCTTATTGGTTACTCAGATGGCTTTCAAGTCCTTGATGTTGAAGATGCTTCAAATGTTTGTGAACTAGTTTCAAGGCGTGATGATCCAGTAACTTTTCTACAGATGCAGCCCATCCCTGCAAAATCTGATGGTCGTGAAGGATATAAGAAATCACATCCACTGCTCTTGGTTGTGGCATGTGATGACACCAAAGATTCTGCTCCAGCTAAAACTGGGAGGGATGGCTTTGTTGAGCCTCAGGGAGGAAGCATCATACACTCACCTACAGCTGTGCGATTTTACTCCTTAAGGTCTCACAACTATGTGCATGTTTTGCGATTCCGCTCTACCGTGTATATGGTTAGATGCAGTCCAAAGGTAGTGGCTGTTGGTCTTGCAGCACAGGTAAACATCTTGTAATTTTGATAGTGATGGATTATGCCTTTGTCCATAAATCTGAGAATTACACTGAAAATTTGATGCTCCCTTGTATTGTTGATGTGTGTTGGCAGATCTACTGTTTTGATGCTCTTACCTTGGAGAACAAGTTTAGCGTGCTCACATATCCCGTGCCTCAGTTGGGTGGTCAAGGTGTGACTGGGGTCAACATTGGCTATGGTCCCATGGCTGTAGGACCGAGATGGTTAGCATATGCTTCAAATAATCCACTGTTGTCAAACACTGGTCGCTTGAGTCCCCAAAGTCTTAGTCCTTCTCCAGGTGTTAGTCCTTCTACATCACCTGGTAATGGAAATCTGGTAGCTAGGTATGCCATGGAGTCAAGCAAACACTTAGCTGCTGGGTTGATCAATCTTGGAGACATGGGCTACAAGACTTTGTCAAAATACTGTCACGAACTTCTTCCTGACGGGAGTAATTCGCCAGTGTCAACGAGTGCTAGCTGGAAAGTTGGGAGGGTTCCACCACATTCAACTGAAACAGATGCCGCGGGCATGGTATAATCTATTTAAAGCTTGTTTGTATTATCAAGATGCTCGTGAAAATTAACTTTATTGAGAAATTCTGTTGAAAATGAAAACAAGCTTCATTAGGAAAGGGAAGGAAGGGCTTTGTGTGTTGAGTGGTCTGCTGATTTTGACTTTTTTGATGGCCGTATCTCAGAAAAGATAAATTGTGGTATAGTTGAGAACAAGATAACTGCAATTTTTATTTGCTGGTTCTGTTTCACACTTTATGATTTCATATTTTGCTTGGGTGTCTGATGTTCCAAGTGCATGATGCCAGAGACATAAGTATTCAATGGATTATTCCACTATTTGGCACTGTAGTTGAGCTCTTGAACCTGGGGGATCCTCTCTGTAAATTCAATAAAACGAAAGAAGCATGATAAGTGCACAATTATTTGTACTGTCTCTCTTAATCCCAGGGCCTTGGGTCAATGTAATAGTTGTACTAGAGATATGTGGTTAATGCACTTCATAGAGTTCTTTTTTATTTATTATTTATTATCATTAGTATTATTGTTATTATTATTACNTCGGGGATCGGAGGCAGGGGAAGGGGAAATGGGAGAGGGGGATTACAAAGTGGGGAATCAAACTCTCACCAACAAGGTGAAAAATCAACTGAGCTACTAAGATTCCCTCACTTCCCGAGTTCAATTTAAACTGGTGAGTAAGTGGAGAAGGGCAGAGGGGCCAGTCCATATATGAGTTCCGTAGCTGTCAACAACAGACTTTTCATTTATAAAAAAGATATTTGTTCTTTGTCCTTACCCAAGTTTGAGCGGTGATTTTTAGCTCTTCGACTATTCAAAATTAAGCTCTTTTCTACTTTTTGAATCAGTATTAAGCTCTATTATCCTAAGAAGCATATACTACCTGTTAGGATAGAAGGTCAGTTGGTAGTTGAGGGTTCTATCACTTTTCTGTGGGATAGGTTTGGTAGTCGTACTTGGACCTTCTTTTTTACCAATGGTATTAGCACTATTCTAGTAGTTTCTTGTTCTTCGGGTATCACCTGTGTTTTTTGTTCTTCGAATATTGCCCAGCTCTCCATTTCACAGTATTTTGTTGTTGTTACTGCTCTCACTTCTGTATTTCCTTTTTCAAACTGCTTGGATATGCTTTTTACTTTAAGCCGAGAATCTCGGAAACAACCTCTCTGTTTCTATGAGGTAGGGGTAGATTTGTATATACTCTACCCTCCCCATCAACTTGTGGGATTTCACTGGGTGTTGTGTTGTTGTAGTAGCATATACTACCTATTATCTGATGACAACCAGAAGTAAGACATTTCTGTCTCTCTCTCTCTCTCTCTCTCTCTCTCTCTAAATGCGAGTAGTTTGTTCTCCAGATGTTCCCTTACTAAGCACTAAGAAACTATACTTACCTCCTAAATTGAATTTCTTATAAGGTGAGATATTATTTACTGTTGGGGAAAACCCTGTATACACGTCGTATACCAAAAAGAAGAGAACCTACAACTAACTATGGTTATCAATAAAAGAAATCCTACATTCTGTATCAATATGGACCTCATAGGCACTCCAAAAGGAAAGTAGCAACAGAAGACTAGTTTGTGATTTAACTTAAATCTTGTTCAACCCCTTCAAATGCTCTCCTATTCTCTTTGTACTTTAGCTCCTAAATTGATGATTGTGCTATGTGCAATTTTGAGGTAGAGAGTAACTGCATCAGCTTTAGTTACAGTACGGTGGTGATGAGAGCTGAATTTTCCTGCCAACTTTTCTGCTGCAGGTTGTTATTAAAGATTTTGTTTCTCGAGCAGTTATATCACAATTCAGGGCGCATACTAGTCCTATATCTGCTTTGTGTTTTGACCCTAGTGGCACTCTTCTTGTTACTGCCTCTACTCGTGGGAATAATATAAACATATTTCGTATTGTACCACCTTGCTCAAATGGAGCAGGAAACCAAAGCAGCGACTGGAAAGCTTCACATGTCCACCTCTACAAGCTTCATCGGGGTGTGACTCCAGCTGTGCGTATTTGTTTGTTGTGTTTTCTCATGTTCGACATTGAGGTTTCAGTCACTATAATGATTCTGATTAAACTTTTTCTCTAAATCCTGAATTTTATAGGTGATACAAGACATTTGTTTTAGTCACTACAGTCAGTGGGTAGCTATTATTTCATCCAGGGGAACTTGCCATCTTTTTGTCCTATCCCCTTTTGGTGGTGAGACTGGTCTTCAACTACAAAATTCTTTTGTTGATGGACCCATCCTTCTACCTATTCTTTCAGGACCATGGTGGTCTACATCATCTTTCCTGGTCAATCAGCAGTCTTTTGCGCCAGCACCAACGCCAGCACCTATCACGCTCTCTGTGGTCAACAGGATAAAGAATGTAAATTCAGGTTGGTTAAATACAGTGAGCAATGCTGCATCTTCTGCAGCAGGAAAGGTCTCTGTGCCTTCTGGTGTTCTTGCTGCTGTTTTTCACAGTTCTGTACACCGGGAACAACCTGCTCCGCAAAACTTCAATGCTTTGGAGCATCTGCTGGCTTATACTCCATCTGGTCACTTAATTCAATATGAGTTGATGCCCTCATTTGGTGGAGAGCAGGGTGACTCTTATCTGAGAACTGGGACTGCTTCAGTAGTTCAAATGCAAGAGGACGATATTGGGGTGAAAGTTGACCCCATTCAATGGTGGGATGTCTGTCGAAGAGCTGATTGGCCTGAAAGAGAGGAATGTATTCATGGCATTACTCTAGGTGGCCGTGAAGCTCCAGACATGGTCATGGGAGAATCTCTTTCTGAAGATGATGATACAGGAGAAAAGGATTCGGCTAAACTATGTGATCGGTCTCATTGGTACCTTTCCAATGCTGAGGTGCAGTTGAAGTCTGGGAGGATACCTATTTGGCAGAAGTCCAAGGTTGTTATCATCTCTTATCGAAATTGTGTCTGGTTCCTCTATACTTCTGAATATGTACTGATGTCATTTGTATTTGTTCTAGATATACTTCTGTACCATGATTCTTTCTGGATGTGAGGAGCAGGATATCTCTAGAAGTTTTGCTGCTGGGGAGATTGAGATTGAGAAAATTCCTGTCAATGAGGTTGAAATAAGGCGTAAAGATCTGCTGCCTGTGTTTGACCATTTCCACAGGATTCCGTCAAAGTGGTCAGATGATAGGTAATGCAATAGCTATCCTGGTTCCTTTGTTCATTTTCTAGCACTTGCACTTTCATATTCGTCATCATTTTGTCTAATCCTGACCAAATGAGTAGGTGTCTGAAAATTGGGTTTTACCTCGCATTGAGGCCTACTGTTTTAGGATTGAGTTGATACTGTTTTCAGTTTTCTATGGCATTGTATGGGTTCTTTGCAACTGTAATTTTTCCTCTTTGAGATAGTTTTGGACATTGATAAATTGGGTCTTGAAACTGTTTTCTCTTTTGTGTTATGATGGTGTCCGGGTTTGCTTGTGTGCATCTTGGCTATCTCACTAGGTACCTGCTACCTCCCACCAGCAGGGGCATTGGGTAATTCTTCCCCGCAAGGCTTAAACATACGGGAAGAAATCATCTAGTGCTCTTTGCCTTTGTTGGCATTTGAACCCTAGTCTCTAAGATTTGGCCCCACCAAGCACCATTGGTTCTTTTAAGAATGGTGATAGTATATTAATCAGCATTAAGGAAATGCTCAGCACTATTTTTATAGTACAGATAAAATGGAAAAAGTTCTGCTCATCTTACAAGGTTACTATAAGGCTTATAGCAAGTCTTGTAAAGAGTCAGTATCCTCTATGTATTTTCCTTTTACAGCAAAAACTCAAAGACTATATGCTATTCATCCAAATTTTCTGTATAGAGTTAGTGTTATCTTCAGAAAACCTCGCGTTCCTCTCTTTCATCCGAATTATCTTCAGAAAACCTCGTGTTCCTCTCTTTCCATACAGTCCGCAAGATACAAGCTGGAATGGATATCCACCACATTGAAACTAGTTTTAATGTTGATCAGCTGGGTTTCCTAGCTATTCTGCAGTCTTAAAAGCTTGGTTCTTTGGCAAGTAGACTTTCATAATATGGCAACATTGAAGTTATGTTTTAGTATCCGGTGAACTAAGACCCAACAAAACCTGAGCATAAAAAGTGATTTACCGGATAAGTTCAACAATTAGGTGCAAAGTGAATTTGTTTCTACCTTAGCATAGTAGAATGATTATGAGGATTTATGCCTTCACTGAAGAGTTCTGTCTAGAAATGTGTATGAGATTGATCTTTTCTCTTGTCCCTTAAGGTTCAGCCATAATGGTGCTCATTAGGTCATTGTTCTTAACCGTGGTTGTGAATGTGTCCCTGTCATAACTATTTCTGATTGTTTTTGTTTATAACTTAATTGCTGGCTGATTCATGAGACAAAATATAGTGTGACCATGAATTGGTGGATGCAAGAAGTTAAAATTGGGGGAATAAGCAGGTGACTTTTTTGAAGCAAATGTGCAATTGAAAAATTCTAGTGTCTATCTTCAGGGATGCAGTGAAGTGGGTTTAAATTCTGTTCATCCTCTGATTCATCACTGAGTTGTAAAGATATTGAAGTGATTTAAGTGAATCTACAAAAGTCAATGATTGTCTAGAGATAAGTCACCATGTCTCTTGCATTATACAGCTTGCTTTTGTTTTTTGTCCTCACTTCACACCAAACTTAGGGCTTCTAGTTGCCTTTGGTTTCTTCTTTGATTAGTTAAATTATGGGGCAGTTTAATACTTTCTCACGCTTGTGTAATACTGCCCCATATTTTAAGAAACTGGAAGTTACAATCTCTTTCTGTGTTCTCGAAAAAACGTAAACCCCTTTTTTCAACTCTCACCTAAAAAATTCTGTTTAAATCTTTAAACAAAATTGAAGTAAAATAGTCAGTGTTATCGACCTTGATTGATGACAAACTTCTGAATGGCTGTTGATGTCCACAAAATGCTCCTGTGGACGTTGCTCATAAGGGACAACTGGTTTTTATTGTTAGCAAGATCCATATTCTGCTTTTCCTTAGTCTCCTGATTCTCAATTTAACCTTTTGCATGCAATTGCAGTATGCTAAATATTTTATTCTGAAAGACTGGTAGGGAAGAACTTTGTGGTTTTACTTTTACATAGGTCGCTAATATGGGTCTCTACTTCAGTGTTGCTGAACAATAGTTTGCGGTTTGTGTAAACCCTAAAACTAGGTGCAAATGATAGATTTCTGCTTTGCCTTGAACAATGCCAGTGTAGGCACAATTGTACTAAGGCATGCGACCTAACATCCATGGATTGATTCGAAGAGACATCACTAAACGATAAATATAGTAGATGTATTAAATGTTGAGGAAATCTTTATAGATGAATTTTTATTCATTGAGAATAAACGTTTGAAATATAATATATTATAATTTGTCACTGGACTTGAATTACACTCAAAAATGACATCTGTAGCATAAATCTGAAATTGGTATTTAGGAACTTGATTGGCATGGTTTTACTTCATGTATTTCTCTTAATCTTCAAGTTTTCAATTCACTTGTTCATATGATTGTGATATGTTTTTATATAGCGCTCTCTCTAGGTCACACATGTTTTTATTCACCTGCTCTTTCTTGATGCCTCTTTGCGTGTCCCCGCATTTGACAATTCTGTTTCACTCGTTTGTCTTGGTTGTTGGAATCTGCTCCTTTTGTGCACTCTGATGATCACATGTTTTATTTTTATGTTGAGTAACATATCGGACTCAATTAGATTCTGATATACAAACGATACAGGATTTTCTAAGAATCTCTTCACACATAGATCAGTATTGTTACTATTATTATTTCCTATAAAGGACCTAGTGATCATTATTCTGTCAAGTATTGCTCAGATTGTTCTTTATAGTTGGTACATCTTGATGCGGTTAATACTAGTGTTGTGCAGTCAAAATAATATTGATTTTTTTCTTCCACTCCTCAGCTCTTCCACTGGTAAAGAGAAGTCAGCAGACACAACTGGTACTTCCAGGGAAGACTCTTTCTCTGAGAAAAGCTTTCCTTCTGGTTAGACTGTTCAACTTTTCTTTTAAGCATTAATAGTTGTTTTATGGTAGAATCTTTCTCTACTTTGTCTAACATATATGCTTTCAGGGTCTTCACAAGTTCCTGGTTTACATGAAGTTGGCTTGGGGCCAATTTCGTATCCATGTATTGAACTATCTATGGAAGAAAGTGATGGGTTGAGAAGCTCTAGTTATACTGTAGCCCCACAAGTGAGTAAGAAATTGCAGGCTGCTCTAGAATCATCCCCAAATATCTTGTCCTCCGTTGAGGAAAGCTATGCTGTAAATAGTCCATCTCCTTCCAAAAGTGAATCCTTCTCCACTGGAGGAACAAGTGCAAGAGAGGTTCATTCTTCAAACAGTGTCATCACCAGTGAAGCTTCAAACTCAAGTTCCAATCGTTCCGACATGAGTATGAACATAATTGATGAACAAACTGTTCATGAAGATATATGCGACCCTGTAGATTTTGGGCAATTTTTTCAAGAAGGCTACTGTAAGGCTTCAACTAACAATGAATTAAATGAGTTCACTGAACTGGTTGCTGATATGGACAGCAGTGGTAGTCCTTGCAACAAAGAGAAACCTGATGATGATGGGGAAAGTGATGATATGTTGGGAGGTGTGTTTGACTTCTCTGAAGAAGGTGAGTGATTAAGTGGGTTTTATCTTGTTGAGTTGTTTTTTTCTTCGTCTTCCATCCTTTTCCTTTTTTCACTTGACATGCCTTTCTTGAACCCATGGATTTGTTTCATGCAATGCCTTTTACCATTTAGGCCAAAATATTGTATATTAGATTTAATCTATTAATAATAGAACAGATAGAATATAAAAAAATGACCTACTACAGTAGTACAGATAGACCTTAGATAGTCCCGTACCAGGTTTCTTCTCTATTTCTTTGACAGTATTGAACTTCATCACCTTTAGTTGCACAGGTCATTATCTCTTCTTCTGTATGTAATGTAGTTACCTTTGGTTGTTGCAGGTTGATGCCCGACTCTGATTCCCGCGTTGTACCAGCCTATCTTATTTCAGTAACATTTAGTAATGCTGGTAGTAGGAATTGGCCAATTCAGTGGAACATAGCGTATATGCCATGGAATAGAGCTGAACATTTCCGAAGAAATCTACTGACTGATATGTGAAATATGACTTAGTTCTTTCCTTTTGCCGGAGTGAAGATGCCGGGTTTCTCCTGTCCGATTCTCCTGTATATGTTGTATAGTAAAATTCATGATGCAAATGATTGGTGTGGACATGTCTTTGTCTATGCTGTGTAAAACTATGTTCTTTTTTTTTTTTCCAAAAAAAAAAAGGAAAATAAAAAAATCAAAAAGAAAAGAAAATCACCATTTCTTGTACAGTTGTTTTTCTGTTTCATTGACCGTGTTTGATTGGAACACTAGACTTTGTCGCTTGATGTTTATTTGTATCAGGGTTATTTTGGCAAAGTTGAGAGATGTAAGAACATGATGCTGAATGATAGGGAATCGGTTGCTTGATGTCTAATGGGTTGTGAAGTTGCTTACTTATTATCGACCAAAAAAAGTATGTTGTCAGTTCTCCTTTTTCAATCTATAGTGCTTATTTACATTGTGGCATTTGATAGTTAGGCAATGTTGCTGAGTAACTGTATGATAAAGTGTTCTGCTTCATTCCACTTCTAAATTGTTCGTGTAATATATGATATTTTTAGTGGTTTTATTGGCTAATATGCAAAGGTTCCATAGAAAGATGGAATATGTTCAAATCTCTGTACTTCCAAATGAATGCAATCATTAAACTTGGAAGACAGTTCTCCTGGCGCTCTCCTCCTTTAAAAAGTATATGGAAAGGCCGGCGTTGTTTGGTTTTCTATTTTCCTCTCTTAGGTTGTGGCAACTTTTACTCTTCTTGAGCTGTCTTGGAGTCTCTTTCTACTGCCTTGTCTACAAGCGAGGGCGTTAAAGAAAATGTTCCAAGTAGAACAGAATTCAAATGGGAGTTGATGTTTAGATGGAGCCGTTGAGGAGGTACATCTATTATCAGATGAGATTCTATTATATCTACTTGATTACTTGTGTTTTCCGGAACTTTTAAATTCTTTTACTAGGGTGATGAAATACTATTGCAAAAATTTAACTGAAGATGACGAAAAACCAAAGGAAAAACAAGTTTAGATGCAACGCAATCATAAATACATACGTTGATACATCCAAGTCCTTTGGGGATTTATATTTTGATAAATGTGTCTTCTTACAGAACTCCTGATAATTTCGTTTAGGTTTGTTTGGTATGATAAAAAATGTTTTATTGGAAAATGTCTACCAGTATTTGGTTACCAGGACTACAGATATCCCAACATTTATTCAATTTCACTTGCTTTAATCAATACTCCGACATCTGTATCTTCAATATTCAAAAGTATCGCGAAAAAATTACCCTCATTTACTATCCTAACATATGCACTCGTACTTTGAGCCCCTTCATTCGTTTTTTCGGACAGAAGAAGTATCTCATTGTGACGCATGTCTTGCTCGTGAATCAAAGACGAGATTTGTTTTAACGTGCGACTACTAAATCTTTCTGCAAATCAGTTGTTACATCTAACTACACCTAGCATCTGCAAACAGTATATAATTCTTATACTAATTCATGTACCATTTACCAAATCAAGAATACGTCTTCCTTCAACAAACAAACAACATTAATACATGGAAGAGAAATTTCGATGCCTTGAAGAGTTGCACACGTTTTATCTTGAAGATCTTTATCTCCACGTTATCACCACGAGAGTAGTAGTTCAAAACTCAAAAATACCAGTAGTGTTAACTACTTTCTGAGAGTAGTCCGTGGAAATTTGTGGAAAGTGATCTTAATAGGAAAAGTAATTTTACAGAAGTTGAAATTAAGCTCTTGATTTCAAGATACTCTTCTGGATGAAACACAATATCAAATTATCAATCCCCCATCGATGATGAGAGTGCCATAAGTGCAACCACTACTGATCTCATAGTCGGCCGCCTCTCATGATCTTTCTCTGTACATGCTTTAGCAAGCTGTGCCATCTGTATAGACAAGAGCATTGATGCTTCAATTTAGAGCAAAGAAACAAAAAAGGGTACATAGTGCAGCAAAGAGATGTAATTTGTACCTTGTGGACTGAATCAGAGGGGTAGTTATCCTCGAGTTTAGGGTCTATCAATCTGGAAATGCCTTCGATTGGATTTGGATGATTATGAGCTTCTCCAAACTATGATTATCACGGAACAATCACCATTAGCTCGTAAATTTGGTGCAAACTTTTTATGATACAATGAAAGTAGAGAAAGCAACACTAGCAAGAAGGGTAAAATCCATGAGATGGTCATGTCAATGCCAAATGATAACATTCTGTTAAGAAATATGCTGAAGAAAATTACCAAAGCAACAAGGCTTCTTGCTTCATCTACCCCATCTTCCTTGACTACCGCTTCCTTGGATGAAATTAATTCATAAAGGACAACGCCAAAAGCATAGACATCGATTTTAGGTGATATAATTCCTGAATGACCATACCTGCATATTTTAGCATTGGTTATTGGTACTATCTATGACACATCAGTAGGGTTATAACCAAGTTGGCCTGAGGGGGTTCAACTAAACCCCCCCTTCATTGCATAAGTTCCCAGCTTATATATGTACATTATATTTTTGAAAAATTGAAGGTATAAAAATATGTTATTGAATTCTGTTGACATAATCTAGAGCAATGGTCAAGGAAGTTGAAGCTTTGTATGGGGTCTTGCTTTTGGACTCCAGTAGCACCAGTCTGCCCTGTACCTGTACATCAGGTTTGTTGTCTTAGCCGGATTGTAATTTCGGTTTCTGTGTTTAACTACGGATGGAGCAACAAAATTTATCTTAAATGCCAACTCTGTTCCCATAAGGACCACCTAATACCAGGGTTCCTTACTAAATAAGCTCCTTCAGCAGCAGCTATTTCCTATGTTTGAACACATTTTGTACAATTGAAAAACTTACTCTGGTGACATGTACCCAAATGTACCCATAAAACGTGTAGGTATAGTAGAATTTCCATTTTCAACCAGTTTCGTTAAGCCAAAATCTCCAACCTGTAAGTTAAGTGATTTACAAATTAGGAGAGCACTTATATATATTTGCCAAAGAAAACAAAGATCAGGGGCCTTAACAGGACCTTCGCATGGAAGTTTTTGTCTATCAGGATATTTGCTGATTTAATATCACGATGGATGCAAACCGGGACGGTGTGTTCATGTATATATTCAAGACCCCTGGCAGAATCTAGTGCAATTTGCACCCTCGTTGACCATGGCAGTGTATCTCTCCCTGGAAATAGATTTATCAAGTAATTAAGAAATGCTTAAGCATATAAACATCTCCAATGCAAATAAGAAGAACAATATACAGAATTAACTATTCCATCACATCATTATTAACTCATAAAGTTCTCATACCATGTAGATGTTGGCTTAGATTACCATTGTCAATGTACTCATATACAAGGAAGAGATACCTGTCCACACAATATCCTACCAAGCACACCTGCATGCATTCAGTGACACAGGAAAAAAATAATCAAACAAGCAAACTAATAAAGCATAATACAACATTAAACTTCCCTTCCAGATCAATAAATGATATACATATAATTCAAGACTTCAGATTTCAAGTACAAATGTAGCCAATTCTCAAAAATTCTTAGGTCCACATGCTATTTACAGAAACATATAATAGTAAATCACGAATCATCTCTCACAAGGTTCTATTTACGCTGTCATATGACCAACTAGAAGTTTTAAGAGTTTGTTTATACTGAGGGTTAGAATGGTTAAAATTGAAAGGAATGGAAAGAGGAGGGAAAATAGATTGAACAACATTTTTTAAGTAAGAAATCTCTTTCTTTTCTTTCCTTAACATTTCTCTCTATTCCTTCAAACACGATCAACTGAATAAGCAAAGACTCTGTTTGTTATTTATTTGTGGCAGCTAATGTGATTTGCCATCCATAAATGCTAATGAAGTAGATTATAAACTAGTTTTTCTTTCAAATATCAAACATGAATGCGATGATATCAAGATGTTGTATCACTTGTGAAATAATGACAAAATATATGTGAGAGGCTAGACTCACAAGATTTTACATTTAATCCCATTACCATTATACTTATGCTCATCTAAAGAAATAGAACTGCTTCTAAAGGCAATCTTAATTGACAGAGAAGATACTGATAATACCAGGTTCAGGTGATGAACGCACGTCAAGATTTTCAGTTCAGCAAGAAATTCACTTTTTGCTTGCCTATTCATTTGCTTTATTGCTGTTATCTGTATCAGAGTTTTCAGTATATGTTAGCAGAGATTCACATTGTAAAAAGAAATTCTAATGTAGAAATGTCCCGTTGAATGGTGAGTTGCCCTCTTTCAAGTTATAGTTTTAAGCACAGGTCCATTTGTAAGTAAGTTCTTATCAGTTTATTTAATTAGAAATCCCCCAACACATATCCAGTTACAGTATAATGTTGGAAAAATTTAACTGTCATTAACATCCCCAAATTTTACTCTATAAGCTTTTTAACTAATAATTCTTCATAATAATCATTAGCTTTTATAAATTACGCTTCTTTAGGTGTATCACACTTCTCATTATTCCTCCAAAGGTACTCCATAAGCAGGACTCAGATTTTGTGTATTACTTATTGAGTTCATAATAGAAGTCTTCTGAAACACATGAAACAAGGAAGAAAATAAAGTAGCAATTGACTTGCTACCTATAGGGGAAGCTAGGGTCCATTCTCAGCCTCAGTAAAGTCCATCGTATTGAAATTGGAAAGAACAAAAACAAATAACTTTTAGCTAATGCGACAAAAATACTGATAAGTGTTCCAAGACTTTACTCCTTTTATTTATGAGAAATAGCTTAGGAAAAAAATATGTACGGAATAGAAAGATTTCAACCTCCATACAAGACAGGCAGACATATTACTACAGTTATTGGAAAGAAAGAAAAAGAATTGAACTGCAGACCTTGCCTCTCAGCTCAGCATAATAAACAGTTCCAAAGCCACCTTCACCAATCTTATTAGAAATGCTAAAGCCATTAGTCGACTCAGCAAGTTCTTTGTATGAGAACTCCACAGATTTGCCCACAGCTATGCCCAAAAGGCCTGCCAAGGCACCATCAGAAAGGTCACTGCCAAAGGCGAAACACTAATCATAAAGAGACACTAATTTAACACTTTCAATTTACTATTGATTTATTGATCCGTGTGAAAATACAGTACACACACACGAGGAAGCAAGACAACACCAGCTATCAATTCAAAGCTTGATAATGAATGAAAGAATCTTTGGAAGAATTTCTGTTGTGAAAATGTTTTTGTTAATCTAGAGAATTACCCTGACCAGATGGATGCGATTGATCAGCAGACGTTGAGATGTGTAATGCAACCTTTTGTTCCTTCTTTCTATAAATTCCCAAGTAAATGACGCATACGAGTAATGTAACTCCAGCTAGTGATGCTACTGCTGTTCCAGCAATAGATTTACCTGATGAACCTGATCGTACACTCATACAGAATAATCAATAAGCTTGGGTAACATGAATAACTTCATCACCAACTAGATTTGGGTGAAAGCAAAGAGCAGTCACCTTTTCTGCAGAGTTGGGGAGAACATGGATGAGCAAATATGTTAATAATATGCAAGTATGAGCCAAGACAAGTTGTTCAATATATAGCCAGCCACCTCAAGTCTGAAAAAGGTACCTGGTTGGCATACGTGGATAATTCCCAAATTTATCTGCATTAAACAAAGGAGCTCTGGTCAGAATATTATCAACCGGTTGAAAAAAGGATATTGTCAACAACCCCAAATTTCAGGTACAAATCTTAAGCCATGCTAGATCAAAATCCACAACGCAAAAGTTTGATAATCGACTTCAATGCACTACTTCCTTTCAACAAATGCAGGGAGATCAGAAAACGAATCAATCTCTCATAAAAAGGTTCAAAATCAGAGGAAGAGGGAAGTAGAAAGAATTAAGCTAACTAAGTTTTACATATATAATTTCCTTCAGGGGTCATATTTTCTGCTTGATTACCAAACCCCAGAAAATAAACACTTATTTTTCAGGAAAACATTTTTCTTCGTATTAGAATCTAATTTGTCTTCCAGAACCCTTAATTCGCAGTCAAAAGAAATTAGTAGTATATCAAATATTGAAATGTGCCTAAATAAATAGAGTACTAAGAAATATTATGATATTCAAATAGTCAGGTCCAATTATTTTGAGATATATAGAGGTTGTGTTTGTAGTACTCACCTCTGCCAGGAATGTAGAGCAGCCCAGAGCCAGCACTGAAATTCACCCCTGGATTGTACATTTGGATCAATTCCGAGTTTGTATTTGTGGACGAAGCTATGGATTCCAAAGTTTCCCCTGCCTGCATCGGGTACGTGATGAACAACCCATAATCCTCAGAGACCTCTGTATTCCCGCACGAGCAATTCACTATCACCATCAATGTTCTGACCCGGTTACTGTTAAACCACATCAACCACTCTTCAGTTATCAAACCGGAATAGTCGAACGTTGATATACTATCATAAGTATCCCCAGGGTAAACAGTGTATGGAAAGACGTGTCCCAAGTAGTCGCCATTAAGGCAGTCACAGCGGAAGGGTATGCTAATCCTCCGGATACTGTAGCCTTCGCTACGGTTTATGTAACTAGAGTAGCTAAGGATTTCAAGTGCAGATATGTTCGAGAACAACCGGACGGATATTTCAGATACTTTTTCCAGAACATTATCATCATCAGAGAGAGAAAATCTGTATGAAGCTAAAGCTAAGCCACAGCCCTCTGTGCACCTGGAATCAGCATAATGAACAACTGCAAATATCACAAATACGATTATCCTTGTGATCCTTCGGAAAATAATATACATTCCTGCTTGTAATTTGATCAAGTACCTCTTAGGGGAAACACAGAAAGAAAAAAAATATATCTAGCTACTCCTTAATGGGGAATTATTAATAAGAGGAAGTTTCCAAGGAAAGTGGTTTACTCTCCACAGTCAATTTGTATCAACTTTGATCAATAGTTTGAGTGTGTGGATATGAAAAACATTCATAAGTGTTTGGCTTGTGCGTAAAAGGCTGTTTTATTGGCTCTCAAACATATCTTCGGTGTTAAAATTAGAAAAATTACCGCATCTTGTCTAAGTGATTTTTTTTTAATGTTTGATTGGTTATAATTTTTAGAAAATAAATTTACTTAAAACGAAATAAATGATTTCTCCAAGAGAATTAAGGAAAACAAGTTCCATGATGAACAACATTCACACTAATTATCTTCTCCCTTTAATAAATTAAATACAAATATCTTTTACTTATCAAATACTAAAAGCTAAATAGATAAATTCATTTATTTTCGAAAAAAGAAAAAAAAACATTTTCCTACGTACCAAACACATCCTTGGACGAAGTAGAGTGTCTTCATATATATTGTCATCATCTGTGTCTTTCCCTATGTTTTTGAAAAAATACATCTTCGTTTTTTCTGTTTTATCTTTAAAAAAAAATACTTTCTTATTCTATTTTAATTGCTAGAATAAAATTTGCATACCCATTAAAAAAAAATTAATAGGGATCATAATTTGACTAATAGAACGCTATTAATTTTTTGAAAACATACAATAATAATTCTTTTCACATTTTAGAATGACTTTAAGTACTAAGGATAGAGTTGAAAAAACATGATCAATTATTTCTTGAATTTTGAAACTAACAAATATTTTGAAATAGCTATTTTTAATTTATCTAGAAATTAAAATGAAACGGAGGGAGTAATATGTAACCGTATATATTCTTTTGTCTCAAAATGCTATTGGCAAAAAACGATGTGCTTATTAGTTCGTATGACTTCAACTCCTTTAGTTTTTTGATGAAACACTTGTTTATAAATTCAATTCTATTTTTTCATATGTTAATTAAACCTCGATATAAAGCTGAATATTTCATACCTTAACTTAATAACAAGAACTCATTTCAGTTCAGGAGGTTAAAGGTAAAATAGGTGTTTACCATTAAATCTTGCTTTTAATTAGTCAAGTAATTAATGCTTATTGTGTTTGGGTTTGTACTATTTAATATCGTCCACAAATTATGGCAAGATCTTTTTAAAAAAAGAAAAAATTAAAGGGCAAATGAATTAATAAATATATGTAAAAAACTTAGGAGTAATAGAAAACATCCCCATAAACCAAAGGAAAATAAGGTAAAACATGAAAGGAACATTAATGGTCCTAAGTCAATTGTTGACTGATCACCAACAATTTGGAATTTGACAAAAAAGAAAAATCGTCCGTAGGGACTTTATATGGTTTGAAAATTCAAATTTAACAAAAGGTAAAAGACGGTAAAATTTAATATTTAAGATTATTATTGAAAAGTTAAACCCATACCTTGACATATCTACATACCTAAACATTTACAAGTGACTGTTTTTACCATGACCACATCAATTCCTTGTTCTAACTCATGCAAGCACTGTACATCCCATTGGGTCATGTACCAAATCAAGATTCAAGTATGCCTGTAAGGAAAAAAAGATGCTGCGTGGGATTGTATTTGGTTGGCTAAAACATCCATATAATTGTTGTAAATTGACGATTTGACCTTGTAAAAGGTTTGTTGCTTCGTGGCGATAGTTGTGAGGCCAAGAATACGGTATGTAAGGCTATTTCTACTTGTGAACATCATTGTTCTGATCCCTATACGAAAAGTAGTTTTACTAGAAGATGAAGTCAAGCTGATCGATCTTCATGTCAAACAGGTGATATAA
This sequence comes from Datura stramonium, assembly GCA_018107945.1. Classification (NCBI taxonomy): domain Eukaryota; kingdom Viridiplantae; phylum Streptophyta; class Magnoliopsida; order Solanales; family Solanaceae; genus Datura; species Datura stramonium. Next base: position 141,173 of record JACEIK010002831.1, read on the forward strand.
CTTTGAGGAGGCCCCTGTTATGCCCAACACCTTTAAATACTTTACATTATGCAACACGATCTTGCTTCTGCCTTTAGATCTTGATTTCCATAGAGTGAAAGCCAGCATATCAAATTGTGTCCGATGAGAGTGCCATAAGAGCAACCACTACTGATTTCATAGTCGGTCTCATTTGAGGATCTTTCTCTGTACAAGCTTTAGCTAGCTGTGCCATCTGCAATAGACAAGTGATTTGATGCTTCAATTGGGAGCACAAAAAGATCAAAAAGTGGTAACTAACTAGCTAGTGCAGTTTGTGAGATATAATTGTACCTTGTAGACTGAATTGAGGGGGTAGTTATCGCCGAGTTTAGGGTCTATCAATCTGGAAATGCCTTCAATTTGATTTGAATGACTATGAGCTTCATCAAACTACGAATGTCATGGAACAATCACAATTAAATCATCGAGTGGTTCAAAAGTTTTAACATTACCATAGAGTAGGCAACATAACACTAACTAGAAATGTAAAAACTGAGTGTCAGATTTTAAATGAGAGGAGAATAAACAAAGTCCATTGTCAAGTTCATCTCAATGCCAATGAAATAACATTCAGTGAATAAAGATTACCAAGGTAACAAGGCTTCTTGGTTCATCAACACCACCTTCCTTGACTATTGCTTCCTTGGACGAAATCAATTCATAAAGGACAACGCCAAAAGCGTAGACATCTACTTTAGGAGAGATAACTCCAGAACGACCATACCTGCACATTTTAGCATTGGTAACTATTTTATACTTTTCTGCTACATCTTTGTGACACATTAGATATGCTCTCTTAGCCTGAAGAAATACTCTTTCTGTGCTATACACAGGAACTGGGACAGTAAATCTTTAAAGGACGAAATGTCATATATCTTGGAAGTATAGGTGGTGATCATAGCAAGCCAATGATATGACAGACACTTGGGGCGGCCAAGAGAGATTTTGCTCTAGTGACTACCCCATGAACTTCAACGTGTACCTACATGTTCTCCACCCTCTTCGAATCAATGTTCAAAGCAATTGGCTTGCTTACATTTTGATGAACCAGTTCCTGAGATAGATTTTCTCTACCATAATATACAAAGTTTAAAGGCCAACTCTGTTTCTATGAAGACCACTTATTGACAGATTCTCTATTTAAGTAATAAGGTTAGGACAGCAGCAGCTATTTCCTATTATTAGACACACTTTATATAGTGAAAAAACTTACTCTGGAGGCATGTATCCAAATGTACCGACGAAACGTGAATGTAAAGTTGGATTTCCACTTTGAACAAGTTTTGCTAAGCCAAAATCTCCGATCTGTGAGTGATTTAACCAGTTAGGAGACTACAGAAGTTATTGAAACGCAAAGAATAGGGACCTTAGAGATACCTTTGCATGAAAGTCTTTGTTTATCAGAATATTTGCTGATTTAACATCACGATGGATGTAAAGGGGGACGGTGTGCTCGTGTATGTACTCAAGACCTCTGGCTGAATCCATTGCAATTTGCACCCGTGTTGACCATGGTAATACGTCTTTCCCTGGAATAGATTTATCAAACAATTAACTGATGTATAAGCATATTAACATCACAAATGCAAATAAGAAGAAAACAAAAAAGAATGAACTATTCCATCATATTGCTTAGCTCATAGAACTCTCATACCACGAAGATGTTGGCTTAGATTACCATTCTCAATGAACTCATATACAAGGAAGAGGGACCTCTCAACACAATACCCTATCAAGGACACCTGCATGCATTCAGCACCGGAGGAGAAAATCAAATAAGAAAACAAATTTAGCATAATATCACATTTCAGTTCCGCGCCAGATCAATAAAATGATATACATGCATTTCAAAAACTCTAATTCCAAGTGCAAACATCCTTCCCATTCTTAGGTATGTGCTCTCTTTATGGACACATTTTCAAATTCAGTTCCCATTGTAAATTACAAATCAACTCCTACAAGATCAGTTTATAACTTCATATGATAAACTAAACTTGCAGCTTTACGAGCTCAATGTGGAATGATTAAAATGTAAAGGAAGAGAAAGGGAGAGAAAATCACTAAAACAACATGCTTTGAGTGAGAAAAACACTATATTTCTTTTCCCTATCTTTACATTTCCTTCAAAACAATCAACTAAATAAGCAATGCATGTGAATGCTAATGAAGCTGACTATTGCTAAAACTTGCAACATCTTGCATCCAATACTTATGCTCATCAAAATAACACAGAACTGCTTCTAAAGTAAATTGCATCAACTGACAGAGAAGATATTGATCATACCAGGTTCAGGTGATGAACATGCGTCAAAATTCTCAGTTCAGCAAGAAATTCCGCACTTCCTTGCCTATTCATTCGCTTTATTGCTGCTTTCTGTATCAGAGTTTTCAATGTAGAATTAGCAGAGACATTACAACCTTTAATAACAATGTTTTAACAGCTTTTTCAGTTTATTTTAATTGACACCACTCAGACATCTAACTTAATCAACTTGCAAAACGTCTCATGGTGTACTAGTTAAAAGAATCTAACTATTAGGTTTTGCAACTCCACTTCACCTTATCTAATAGGAAATTAGAGTTGGATCAATTCTCATCAGTACGTCAGAATTTGTTTCGATGAGTATATCTTGACTAACAATCATCCTAGTAATCTTAAAGTTATTACAAGCAACTATAGCTAGATCAGAATTTTCCAGCTTGTTCCCCGATAATTTTTTTAAAATCAAGAACTGACACTAAGTGCAAGATTTGTGTTCTCCTTACTCATTTCGTAATATATTACTAACTATAGATGGACAAAATTTTGCAGTCATGGGGAGGCAAAAATTTGAACTGCAGACCTTGCCTCTCAGCTCAGCATAATAGACGGCTCCAAAGCCACCTTCTCCAATCTTATTCGACATGCTGAAGTCACTAGTCGACTCAGCAAGTTCTTTATATGAAAATTCCACTGATTTGTCCACATGTATGACCGAAAGGCCTGCTGAAGCACCATCAACAAGGTCAGTGCCTTAGGCCTTACTCAGAAGAAAGATTGGTAATAAACTTGTGGAACGAGCAATCACTCCCCCATATTGATTTGTTAATTACAGAATAAAGGGACAGTTCAATGACCTCCGGAAGTCTCTAGGTTTATTCCATTCATTCATAAAGGATAATAACAATCCTAAGATATGGCATAAGTTCAAAGCCACGTAGCTGTTTGATGAACAACACAAGAATCTCTTTGACATTATATTGATTTTATTACTCCCAATGTGCTCGCGATATGTTTGAGAAACTACTAGACACAGCCATACATTAAAGTTTGATAATGAATGAGAATAATTTGCTGTGAAATAGTTTAATTGTTAAACCAAGATAGCCCCTTTCAACTGGCGGCTTTGTTCAGAAGGAGATTTGAGCTTGAAATTTGGGAAGAGTAGAGAAGTAGCAAAAGAAAGATCAAAGAAGTAGAAGAAAAAAGAAGTGAGATTTACAATTACCAGGACCAGGTGAATGGGATTGACCAGAAGATGCTGGGATGTTTGCTCCAACCTTTTGTTCCTTCTTTCTATAAATTCCCACATAAATGATGCCTATCAATAATGAAACTCCGGCTAGTGCAGCTACTGCTATTGCAGCTATTATTTTACCTGATGAACCTGATGACACACTCATACAGAATAATCAATACGCTTACGTTGTATGATACTTCCATCAATAACTTGATTTGGGGGCAAGTAGCCATAATGGAGGAATCAACACAAAAGAAAGAGAAGGAAAGGGTTGTCCACCTTTGCTGCAAGCCAGGGAAAACATGGATGACCAAATATGTTAATATAACATACAAGCATGCGTTAAGATAAGTTGCTCAATGTATAACTAACTCAAATCTGAAAAAGGTACCTGGTTGGTATTGGTGGATAATTCCCAAGTTTATCTGCATAAAACAAGTATATCCATGGATAAAACAGGATTTTTACAAATAGAAGATCCATCACAACAGCAGCAACATTATCGTAACCAAAGAGATAATCCTTTAAAAGAAAGTGAAAAGAACTCATGTGGAACAAACATTGAAAATATGTTACAATTACACTAATTCTTGGCGTCTTGCAATCTTGGAAATGTTTGCTAGACTGGTAATGGCATCATAGTATCTCCACATTTTCAGTGCTTCCTTAAATTTTACTTGAGCAGAGTCTGTTTGCAATGAGATTCATACTATTCTATATCCATAAAACAAGAACAACAACTTCGCCTTAATCTCAAACAAGTTTAGTTCAGCTATATGAATCCTCATAAACCATGTCACTCTATGTAAGTCCGTCTCATGAGTCCAATATCATATTTAAAAAACCAGTTTCATACTTTCACTAGTACATATATAATTTCTATTCTGTAACATATCAAAATTGACTTGAAACCATTATACTACATTTTCTTACATCAAATTCACTACATGATCTACTAGGAGTACTGTTTCTTTTTCTTCTGTAAATTTAACTCACCTCTGCCAGGTATGTACAACAACCCGCTGCCAGCACTGAAATTCACCATCGGATTGTACATTTGTATCAGCCTCGAGCTAGTATTAGTCGCCAACGCGATAGAGCTCAAATTTTCCCCTGGCCTCATCGGATACGTGATAAACAACCCGTAATCCTTGGACACATCTTTATTCCCGCAGGAGCATTTCACCGTGACGTTCAAAGTCACATTAACCGGGATATTACTATCCGGATAACTGTTATACCTCATCAACAACTCCTTATTCGTCAAATCTGAATAGTACCTCGTCGCAATGAGATCATAAGTGTCATTGGCACTAACATTATACGTAAAGACATGTCCCAAAAACTCGCCGTTATTAAGGCAATCACAGGAGAAGGGTATGTTAACTCTGGATTCGGACAGGATAAACGTGCTAGTGATATTATTATTCCAGTCAAGGATATCATTGAATGGGATTTTGTCAAATAGATTGGATATTCTAGGGAGGTTCGATTCGGGCCAGATGAAGAAGGAAGCTAGAGCTAAATCACAGCCACTTCTGCAACTACTGGAATGAATTTTTGTTGTACAATTTGAGAATAAGTAAATCAGGAGTAGTAGGATTATTGTTGATCTTGTTCCTTGTTTGGATTGCAAATTAAGGAATATCATTGTATTGAGTAATAAAACATCAAAAAGAACAAGATATAATGAGGGGAAAAAAAGTAGTAGTTTTTCAAGTGATTGCAGTTGAAGTACTTCAATATGTAGCTTGAATAATTGGACAAATAAAAAGGAATTGAATGTGTCAATACGTTGACATTTGAAATTCAATTTTGGAGGAAGTAAACTAATAATTCTGGAAAAAAACGGCTCAGCTGCTACATTAATCATTTGTATAGTTGTCTTCATTTATTGTACATTTGACTTTAACAAGCTGAACTTATTGAAATTCTTCTTACAAGTTACAAAGGATCAAAACTTCTTTTTTTTTCAGACGGGGATTTTAAATAATTTATCTTAATTACTTGTTTTAGTTTTTGAGCTGTAATATTCTGACTTTCTGATGCAATTAAGTTATGACTAATTAATTAAATTCGTGCAAAAAAAGAAGAAGAAGATTCGACAGATATTAATAAGGGTAGAAAAACTAGATTTTAAACAGCCAACAATGTGGAAAAGAATAATGAAGGTCAATTAGGAGGCCTCTGGTAGGCGGTAGCATTAGCCACTAAATAAAATGACAAATGTGTAATCAAAATCATTCATAAAAGCTGTTTCATTAAACATTGAATTTAACTTCAATTCTTTTTTTGGTTCCTCACAAGGAAGGCCATACAGGCGATTAATGGGCCGACATCTCGCATTGCATATCTCCGGGCCTAAACTGCGTATACCACGTCCAAGTTTTTTCGCATACTTTCTCTATTTTAGGGTAATTTTTAATTTTTATTTTTACAGTTTATTTATTGAAAATTTTATGTCTAAAATATCTTTATGAGTTAATTTTGCTAGGTAGACCTTTTTAGAGAATATTTTTCTGAATGCATAGATTAAGTATTATTTAATTCGCAAGGCATATTTTTATCCTTAATATTTTTAAAAAAAAATTCGTCAAACATAGATTAGCCCTAGAAGACACAAATTAATGTTGTTAAACTTATGCTCAACATGTTATGCCGAAGACACAAATTCATAATTCATGCTGATGAATTAATGCCTAGATACAAATTCATTCATGTTGTTGAATTTATGTCATGCTAGTATGCTACTAAACTTATGCCCTTGATGCATAAATTGTGTGAATATTCCATAAGACATAAGAACTTATGTCTTACTATTTTTTTTTTACTATTAGTAGTTTTTTTTAATCACTTTTTTATCACTTAAACCAAAATTTAAAGACCATAAATTTAAAAGACAAACTAAAGGCCACTTTAAAATAAGGACATTCGTGTGAATGACCAACCTATGACTTAGGCCTAACTAGCGATATCTGTTTTTCAAAATGTAGCTTATACGCACGCAAACAGTATCAATGCATATAC
>JACEIK010002831.1:175251-189699 GCA_018107945.1 Datura stramonium
CTAAATGAAAAAAAAATGATATATAAATTTAAAACGATAAAGTAATTTTAAAATATAGATATTTTATTTATTTATAATAGTTTACATCGGAAGAAATGATTTTCTAGTCCTTTACAATTTCTTTTTTAATTTTATACAATTTTTCTCTATTCAAATTGTAATAAAGCAAGAGATCTCATTTCCTCTCTACGTATGGCGGGATAAACATATTAGTACTAAATAATTATCCATTGCATTCTTGTTTCAGACCACATTCCTGTTAATAATCGAACAGGGCAAAATAAGTAAATTTGGAACAATTCAATATAGATGTAAGAAGTAACTTGTCTATTGAAAAGATACTACTAAAATGAGTAGTAGTTACTTAATTTCACCGTAGCTAATAATTTCGTTTACAAATATTTTTAGTTTTATTAACTTATTTACAGAAATGCTCGTTTTTATACGTAAGAGATCTGAAAAGATAATTTTTTTTATTTAAATTGTAAAGGGACAAAAAATCTTATTTCCTCGGACTTTTTGTGGTTAGTGGTCCCACACCGACTACTGCGAGGCAACTTACCATCACCTGGGGACAATTATTCAGTGGAGACGTATAGTATGGGCAAGCAACGAACAGGTGCACAAATTCTAATCTTTAATTTGTCATGGTTTTCCTTAATTCTTATAGAGAGTGACTGCTTTCAACAGGTGCACATCTATCTTTTCATTATTAGTTGCATTTGGTATTAGATAGATGAGAAAGAGTGAGATGGAGAGAACTGTATTGTTTCTTTCAATAATTTCTTGGTTTCTATTTCTCTATGCAGTTGAAGTGGTTACTTTTTCCTTTGGGATTCCACTTTGCTCTTCTCATGATTCCCTTGCACTTTTACATTTTAAGCATTCACTTAACGTGACAGGCGACATAAATACTGGTGCTTGCGAATCTTCTTATCCCAAGACGGCGTCTTGGAACAGGAGCAGTATGGATTGTTGCAGGTGGGATGGAGTTGCCTGTGATAGCTTCACTGGCCATGTCATTGGTTTGGACTTGAGTTGTAGCAGACTTGAAGGAACTATTCATCCCAACAGTAGCCTTTTCCAACTTGGTCATCTTCAAACGCTCGATCTTTCCTCCAATGATTTTTCTGGTTCCCATATTCCGCAGGGGATTGGTCAGCTGGTCAGCTTAGCGCATCTCAACCTTTCTTATTCTTCTCTCCAAGGAAGGATTCCGTTAGAAATCTCACGCCTGTCCAAATTGATTTCGCTTGATCTCTCTGATGATCGGAATCTTCTCCAACTTGATCAATTTGGATTCAGGACGCTCTTTCAAAATTTGACCAAGTTAGAGCTACTTTCTCTTTCTCAGGTAAACATTTCATCCAGCATGCCAATGAATGTATCATCCTCTTCCTCTTTGAGATATCTAGATCTTGGAGATACTAACTTGCGTGGAGACTTGCCAGAAAGCATTTTCCTTCTACCCAATCTGGAAACTCTCAGATTGTCAGGAAATAATCTCACTGTTTCTTTCCCCAAGTTTAACTGGAGCAGCAGTTATTCACTGAGGGAGTTGGATCTCTCTGACAGCAATATTACTGGAGGACTGCCAAGTTCATTCGGAAGTCTCAAAGCCTTAAAACTTGTGAGACTTTCTGAGTGCAACCTCGTCGGACCAATTCCAGAATCCATCAGGAACCTATCACAAATCACCCAACTGGATCTCTCAAACAACCATTTCGAAAGCAAAATTCCTGATTTTGTTTTCAACTTGCAAAAGCTGGAGTTTTTGAGTTTGACTGACAATTCACTGAGCGGTTCACTTCCTTTGACCTCTAACGGGCTTCAAAATCTAAAACATGTGGATTTTTCTCGTAACTCACTCAACGGCTCAATTCCATCTTGGTTGATTAGTCTTCCTTCATTGATTTATTTATCCCTGGAGAGCAATCATTTCAGCGGACCACTTCCCAACTTTCAGCCCAACTCTCTACGCGTGCTTGATTTGTTTCAAAATCAATTCTATGGTCCCATTCCTCAATCGCTTAGAGATCTTGTGAACCTATCTGTTCTCTCACTTGGATCAAATAATTTGAGCGGGGAGGTCGGAGCAGAAATACTGTCAGGCGCGACAAAGCTCCACTACCTCGAACTTTCATCAAATAAATTTAGTGGTGAGATTGGAGCAGAAACGTTTTCAAGCATGACAAACCTCCGATATCTTGATCTTTCTCACAGTGGTTTATCGTGGTATAGCAATAAGGAAAACAACAAATTCACCGTTCATCATCTTTTTTATTTAAATTTGGCCTCTTGTCGTGTGAAAGATTTCCCAGATTTCTCATTGAGCTCTGAGGAATTAGTGATCTTGGATCTCTCAAAGAATGAAATCCACGGCCAGTTCCCAAAATGGTTTGAAGATTTGAGTTCGTTGCAAGTCCTTAACCTCAGTCACAACTACCTTACACGCTTAAACCATCTACCTTGGCGGACAATGACGGTTGTTGATCTTCAATCAAACTCACTCAGAGGACCTCTGCCTTCCTCCCTTTGCCAACCGAATAACCTTGATCTTTTGAATTTGTCTTATAATAATTTAAGTACTGAGATTCCCTCTTGTTTGTTCATTTCTGACTCACTCTCAGTCCTAGAATTACGAGGAAATAACTTTCACGGTCCCATTCCAAACATATTCTCCCGGTGTAATGGATTACATCATATTGGTATGAGTAAGAATCAATTGGAAGGTTCGATACCGAGATCAATAGCCAATTGTATACACTTACAAGTCCTTGATTTGGGAAACAACAAAATCCATTCTACATTTCCCACATGGCTGGAGATGCTGCATGAGTTAGAGATTCTCGTACTTAAATCTAATAGATTTTATGGTCCCCTGGTTGCTTTCCAAACAAAAACACCATTTCAAAATTTGAGGATCTTTGACCTCTCTGACAATTCCTTTACTGGCTCTTTGTCTACAGAGGTTCTGAGAGGTTTCAATGCTATGATGAACATGGATTCACATAAATCAAAGTTGGAATATATGGAAGAACAGGATCACTATTTTGGAAATTACACAGACAAATATGAGGAAACAGTGACTTTAGTGATGAAAAATCAAGAGATTGAATTCAACAGGATCTTGAAGATTTTCACAACAATTGATTTGTCAAGGAACAAGTTTGAGGGAGAAATCCCTGAATTCATTGGGAATTTAAATTCACTCCTGCTGCTGAATTTATCTCATAACAACCTCAGTGGGCATATTCCTGTTGAAATGAAGAACATGAGGACTCTTGAAGCTTTGGACCTTTCATTTAACAAGCTCACCGGCAAAATTCCAGAGGAGTTGGCAAGTCTCACATTTCTTGCGATCCTGAATCTGTCACACAACCATCTTGTTGGACCTATTCCTCATAGTAATCAGTTCAATACGTTTCCAAATGATTCATATTTCGGAAACAGTGAATTGTGTGGATTTCCATTGTCAAATGAATGTGGGCATCGTAAGAGTGCATCAGAACCAGTATCATCGGTTGAACAGGAAGAAGATGAGCCCAGTTTTCTTAGCGAAATGACTTGGCAATCTGTCGTAATTGGTTATGGCTGTGGCTTGACTTTTGGATTGACCATACTGTATCTCATATACCGGTTTGAAAGGCCAAGATGGTTCATAGACTACTTGGAAACTATCAGTTATGAAATGGCATACAGAGCAAAGAGAAGAGGTCAAAGAAGCAGGAACTTTCGCAGAAGAAGGCAGTGAAATCTATGAGGTAATTAATTAATGAATAGTCAGTGTTATCGTTCATAATTCAAATGACCTTTTAGGTTACTCATAGATCTCTTTAGTTTAAATACATTTTAAAAAGGAAGCCATATGGACGATGTCTTCTACCTTAGAGAAGGTGAATCTTATAGTATATTGCTAGTAACTGTACAGAATATCCAGAGACCCTAATGTAACTCATTGTTTATTATTGCTCTTCAGATGGCGATCGGAAAGTATCAAGCAAGAGAGAGATTGGAATGACATTAGAGCATGGGCTTGGAAAATTAGTGATTATAAATTAGCAATATGTGCAAAGAAAAAAGGAATGCAGATCGTTATTATTATCATGTTTGATTTAAGCAACTTATCATTGCGCTGTTTAAATAAGTTGTTGCTTCTCCTGTAATGCGTAGTATATAAGTTCAAATATTTCCTGGTGCCTAGTTTTGCAGCCCTCGTAATTCAAGTAGCTTTCAGTCTTTTCCAGCTTCGTCATCTTCGTCATCTTCAATAGTAGCCTTTTCCAGCTTCGTCATCTTCAAACTCTTGATCTCTTTGTCAGTTGGTCAGCTTAACGCATCTCAACCTTTCTTATTATTCTCTCCAAGGAAGGATTCCGTTAGAACTCTCATACCTGTCCAAATTGGTTTCGCTTGATCTCTCTGACTGCAACTTAATCAATTTGGATTCAACATGCTCTTTCAAAACTTGACCAAGTTAGAGCTACTTTCTCTTAATTCTCTAAACATTTCATCCAGCATACCTGTGAATGTATCATCCTCTTCTTCTTTGAGACATGTAGATCTTGCATCTACTAACTTGCGTGGAGACTTACCAGAAAACATTTTCCTCCTACCCAATCTGGAAACTCTCAGATTGTCATACAATATGGATCTTACTATTTCCTTACCCAAGTTTAACTGGAGCAATAGTCATACGCTAACTGAACTAGATCTCTCTTCCAATAATATTTCCAGAGGACTACCCACTTCACTCGGAAGTAGCCTCAAAGTTATGAAGCTTTATTGGTGCAACCTCATCGGAACTATACCAGAATCCATCGGGAACCTTTCACAGATCACTCTCCTGGATCTTTCAGACAACCATTTGCAAGGCAAAATTCCTGATGATCCTTTTTCCAACTTGCAAAAGCTTACATTCTTATCACTGGAGAACAACGCCCTCACTGGTCCTGTACCATCTTCTCTTTTGAACTTGACAAAGCTTGAACTTTTGAGTTTGAGAAACAATTCACTCAGCGGTTCACTTCCTCCTTTGATGACTGCTACTGGGCTTCAAAAGCTAAATTACCTCAGATTTGTCTGGAAACTCACTCAACGGCTCAATCCCGTCTTGAATGACTAGTCTTCCTTCATTGACTCATTTATATCTGGGGAGCAATCATTTCACTGGACCACTCCCTCCTTTGATGACTGCTAACGGGCTTCAAAAGCTAAATATACTAGATTTGTCTGAAAACTCACTCAACGGCTCAATCCCATCTTGGATGCTTAGTCTTCCTTCATTGACTAATTTAGACCTGGGGAGCAATCATTTCACTGGACACTTCCCGAGTTTAAGGCCAACTCTCTATAGGGACTTGATTTGTCTCAAAATCAACTCGATGGTCCCATTCCTCAGTCGTTTAGAGATCATGTGAACCTAAATTCTCTCCTTCTTGGATCAAATAATTTTAGCGGGGAGGTTGGAGCAGAAATGTTTTCGAGCATGACAGACCTTGAATCTCTTGATCTTTCTCATAGCGGTTTATCATGGAGTGGTAGCAGCAAGCATAACGTCACCCTTCCCCCTCTTTGGCAATTAAGTCTAGCCTTTTGTCATGTTAAAGTTTTCCCAGATTTCTTACTGAACGCTAAGGAATTAGGGTCTTTGGATATGTCAGGGAACGAAATTCAGGGTCAGCTTCCGAAATGGGTTGATCAGGGTGTGTTTTCATTGGATGTCCTTGATCTCTCTCAAAACTACCTTACAAACTTAGACCATATACCTTGGCAGAGTATTAAGGTACTTTATCTTCAGTCAAACTCACTCACTGGACCACTTCCATCTTCCCTTTGCCAAGGGAATAGCCTCTATATTCTGAATTTGTCCTATAATAATTTGAGTGGTGAAATTCCCAATTGTTTGTTTATTTCTCCAACTCTCTCTGTCCTAGAATTACGAGGAAACAACCTTCATGGTCCCATTCCAAACATATTCTCGGGGGCTGGTCCATTATATTATATTGGTTTGAGCAAAAAAAAATTGGAAGGTCCGATCCCAAGATCGCTAGTAAATTGTACATCCTTAAAAATCCTTGATTTGGGAAACAATAACATCCATGATACATTTCCCACCTGGCTGGAAACACTGCATGAGTTAGAGGTTCTCATACTGAAATCTAATAGATTTTATGGATCCATTGTTACTTTCCAAACAAAATCCCCTTTTCCAAATGTTAGGATATTTGACCTCTCGGCCAATTCGTTTACTGGCTCTTTACCTACCAAGCTTCTAAGAGGTTTCAAACTGATGATGACCATGGATGCACACAAATCAGGATTGGAATATATGGAGGAACAAATTATTGAATTTGGAATATATCCACAGATCTATGAGGAATCAGTGGTATTAGTGATGAAAAATCTGGAAATTGAATTCAAAAGGATCTCGAAGGTGTTCACAACAATCGATTTATCAAGGAACAAGTTTGGGCGAGAAATCCCAGAGTTCATTGGGAAATTGAATTCACTCGTGCTGCTGAATTTATCTCATAACAACCTCAGTGGGCATATTCCTGTTGAAATGAAGAACATGAGCATGCTTGAAGCTTTGGACCTTTCATTTAACCAGCTCACTGGCAAAATTCCAGAGGAATTGACAAGTCTCACATTTCTAGAGGTCCTAAATCTGTCACACAATCATCTCGTTGGACCTATTCCTCGCAGTAACCAGTTCAATACGTTTCCAAATGACTCATATTTCGGAAACTCTGAATTGTGTGGATTTCCTCTGTCAAATGAATGTGAGCGGCAGCATAAGATCAGTGCATCAGTACCAGTATTGTCGGAAGAAGATGAGCCGAGTTTCCTTAGCGAAATGACTTGGCAATCTGTCCTAATTGGTTATGCTTGTGGCTTGACTTCTGTATTTGCCATACTGTATCTTATATAACTCTTTGAAAGGCCAAGATGGTTCATAGACTTTTTTGCAACTATCACTCATGAAATGATATACAGAGTACAGAGGGGGAGTAAAAGGCGCAATTTTCACAGCAGAAGAAGACAGTGAACACTTGACCCTTACGTAATTCATTGTGTATTATTGATCAGAGAGCCACTACAATGTCTGCTTGGGAATGCAGATTATCATTATCATCGTGTTAATTAGTAGTATCCGTTTAAGTATTTATCGCGCCTCTGGCAACATGTATATTGTATAAGCAACTTATCAGATAGTTCTAAATAAATTTTACATCAGTGTGTTTCGTCCAGCTTCTTCTGTGAAATTGTTTGCTCTTGATAAGTTGAAATATTCCCTGGAGCTTATAGTTTTGTAGCCTTCATATATCATAAGTCAAAAACTAGTTTTAAAAATTCTCCAAACATTTAAAGGAAATATGTATTGCTACTTAACAAAAAAAGGTAACAGGGGAAGTCCAACAATTCAAAATTGAATCAACTGCAAAATCAAACATCTTTCAACGCGGAAACTCAAAACTTGATATCGATCATTCTGTTCATCTCGAAAGTTAAATAATTTAAGAAAAAACATCTAAAAATGAGGTTACAAAATAAAAAAAGTCTCCTATTCAGAGAAATGGTGATTTCGTCTTGTTTGCTTGTTGAGATACTTGAAGGTTTGGAATAAATTCTAAAGATGTCTCGTCATTTGAAATTGTTTGTCGCTTGTTTCTCCAGGCACCTCCATGATACAACTTACCAAAAAAAAAATATATATATATATACCATTGAGGAAAGTTTTCTGTGTGGACAAATGTGTTCCCCTCCCCGGTTATTGCTATAATTTACTTCTTTGTAGAAATCTTATGATTATTAATTGTGTTGTGTGTTTTCTTTCTAATCATATAATAAAAACAAAATTCTAAATGAACTTAATTGCAACAATAAAGAATGTAGTGTTCCTTCTATTGAGAGATAATCAACATCTTGCTATGAAAATATATATTTTAGCTTCGGTAAATATTTTTACATTTTTTTGTCTCAAGTCAAATAAGACAGCAACTTGTTAATCCCCAAATTCAATTTTTCACTTAAAATAAAAGTAAAAAATCCTTTAAATTCATTATATATAAAATACATAATATATTTATATTTTACAATAACAATAAATAAAATCTTCACGACATGTTTCCTCACCTAGCCAACTCAAAGAAATATCTTATGTCGACAAAGTAACAGAAATGGTATGGAAGAAAAATCAGGAAATATAAGAATACCTCGTATTGTATCTCCTAAAAAAAATAAATATAACTATAATATAGCAAATACTTATTATGTATATTTTTACTTGTCCACTGTAGAAAATATATGTTCATTTTAAGAAATTAAAAAATAATTAAAAGGATTTAAAATTGCATAATTTAATTTTTTCTTTTTTAATTAAAATCTAATATAATTAAAACGTTTTTTAAAATATTAAATATTAAAATATTATATTTATTATTTTATTAATTACTTCTTAAAAAGTGTTTTAAATGAAACATGAATAAGTAATATATCAAATTGTCTTTTAATATGTTCAGATTTTTCATTTTGATTTCTATGTAATCCAAGCTAGTAATATTTATAGGATACATACAAATAGGATACATACAACTATACTAAATTTTATGTACGGATTATTTTTCTTATAATTAATGGAAGTTCAATATTCGAATTGCAATCATTTGGACAATATCAAGTTGAAATTTGAAATAATAAAAAAAAGAGTATTTAAAGTTATAATTATTTATATTAAAAACTTCAAAATTCCTATTTAAAGTTGAATTCGAAATAATGAAATTATAACTAAACGTTTTTTTATTTCTCCAAATATTAGTTGTGTTAGAAGAATAAAATAAAGAAACAAAAAATTCCTATAAAACAAATTAGCAGAAAAATGGAAACCTATATTTGGGTCGAAGCGAATTAGAGAAATAGTTCGAAAAATAAATTAGCGCTTCAACTACGATTTCTTCTTCTCTTCTTCTTCTTCTTCTCTAACTGAGATCGTCACTGAACTAATGTAAGTGAATCTTTTTCAACTACTAATGCTTTTATGTATATATTTACAATTGGGATTCTAGGGTTTGTGGGTATGTTGGTATTTTCCTTTGCGATTACAAATCATATAGTTATTCATTCATGAGTCGATAATCAATTATTTGTTTATAGATTTGTCCCGCTTCGTAATTCAAGTGATTGTAGGCTTAATTTTTGTGTGGTAGAATACACGGGAATATGAGGGAAGGGAAAAAATGTATTTCTTTTTTGGTTTCTGGGTGGGGTGTTTTTAACCTAAATTGTTTGTATAGGTAGGTTTATTTGATTAGGATCAAAAGTTTATTATGTGCAAGATATATGCTCTCTAAAGTTTATTTATACAGTTCGGTGATATGGGGTTGCCCAATTATGTTTCTTGTTGCAGTTTCGGGGATTCTTGAAGTTCAACTATGATTTACACGGCAATAGACACATTCTATCTAGAAGAGGAGCAGCTTATAAACTCTCCTTCTAGGAAAGATGGAATTGATGAAGTTACGGAAACAGCACTTCGAATCTATGGTTGTGATCTGATCCAAGAAAGTGGGATTTTGCTCAGATTGTATCCTTTTTTTTATGTGAGTTAATATGAAGATAAATGAATCTGATGTGTACTGTACCATAAACCATACCAGCTGAGTTGATTTTATCTGTTGTATAAAGTTCACTGCATTTGGCTTTTGGATGTCTCCTTAACACTATAATCTGCAGACCCCAAGCTGTAATGGCCACTGGTCAAGTATTATTTCATCGCTTTTACTGCAAGAAGTCATTTGCCCGTTTTAATGTGAAGGTTTCTTTCTTTTCCCCTCTGCCCCAACTCCAACTTCCCTCAAAAGTTTGTGTTATATCATACTGAGGTGTGGTTCTTTTGTTGAAACTTGCAGAGGGTTGCTGCTAGTTGTGTTTGGCTTGCATCAAAACTCGAAGAAAGCCCGAGAAAAGCAAGGCAGGTGCTTATTGTTTTCCACAGAATGGAATGTAGGAGAGAAAACTTACCTATAGAACATCTGGATACATCTTCCAAGGTTTGATATCTCATTTACTTGACAAAATAGTTTATTTCTATCTGTATGTTAGTTTGCTTTACTCATTGATACATTGGGGAATTTACTTTTTTTGGTGTGTTCTATATCCGTATTATTTTTTTTCCTGAAACACCCAATTGGAAGGGTCTGCACATGCAGTTTTCCTGAAAGTTCTACATAACTTTTTTGTCTAAGTGGAACTGATCTGTTTTTTTTTCTCTTGAGTCGAGGGTCTATCAGAAATAGCATCTCTACCTCTAGGTAAGGTTTGCATAACAACCTCTCTACCCTACCTCTGAGGGAAGGGTAAAGTCACTTTACCCTCCCCAGACTCCACTTTGTGTACACTGGTTATGTTGTAATATCAGTGGAACTGATATTTCCAGTACGAAAAGAACAAAGTTTTGATGCATTGCAAGTCGCAAGACTAGGCTCTGATAATTTCACTACCCATTTTCATACATTTCATTGGTGTTTGGGGGTTTCTATATATTATAACAACATCAAGTTGATACATTTCATTGGTGTTTCCATAATAAAAATTTTTGATCTCTTTTGCAGAAATATATTGATTTGAAAGCAGATCTAATCAGAACAGAGAGGCATCTTTTAAAAGAGATGGGTTTCATCTGCCATGTCGAGCATCCTCATAAATTTATATCAAACTACCTTGCAACTCTTGAAACACCTGCAGAATTGAGACAAGAAGCTTGGAATCTTGCAAATGACAGGTGAGTATTGTTTAGGTGTTCTTATGTTTATCTGAATATGTTTTTTATGTTGGTGTTGACAACAGAAAGTATTTCTTGAATTGCTACAAGTTATAATTCTGATTACCTTTATGTATAATGTTGACATTTAATGCTCAGTACTTTAAAATTGATTAAGCTATATTTGTGTTTTGGCCATCTTTCTTTCTATATTATGTTGTGTTGTCAACTTGAAACACTTAAAAGGTGTACGATCTAGTTTTCTGGAAGCATAAACTCTGATTGTAGCTTGAAATTAGTTAAAATCTTTTAGTTCATACCTTAGGTGTGGCATGATCAATATATAGCAGTTTTCAAGATCCATATCTGTCCTTTAAAATGAAATGGTCATGTAACTGATGTGGAAGAAAGATGTTCGAGTTCTCAAGGGATCTACTCAAATCAAAAGGCTATAAGTGGGAAAAGCCTTTTGGTGGTTGTTTTTCTTCCGTAATGTCTTCTCCTTTTCCATTCCCAATTTCTATCTCTTCTTCTTACACTCGTTTCGTTTTTCCAGATAAAGGAAATATAGCCATCTCTTTTGTTTTATCATGTCATAGCTGGTTTTAAAATAAACCAGGTGCTGCTTACATCCTTTTCCTTGTGTTATTAACATATAGTTGAAGAATGTAAATAAGATGGCATCTGCTATACTGTACCTCTTTGGTGACATAGAGATATTGTATACCAAATCAAGAAGAAAAATTAGAAAACCTTCAATCATTATTATCTAAATTGTCCAAGCTAATGCTCGGCCCATGGTAGCACTATTGTTTTATTCAAACCTTTAATGAGATGTATTGGGAAGTTCTTTCATCAAGGTATCTTGTTTCTTTGGGCATCTATATTTTATCTTCTGAAAAGTGTCATGGTACTCTTGGATGAAGCTTAACTAATTGGGAGTGATCAATAATATATTGGCCTAAAAATTCTATTTAGCTTATTGCCCAGAAATTTATAATGTTTCTAACCCATAAAACCCTCGGGTGCTTTTGTTTGTGAGCAGTTTGCGCACAACACTCTGTGTAAGATTCAAGAGTGAGGTTGTGGCTTGTGGAGTTGTATATGCTGCAGCCCGTAGATTTCAAGTGCCTCTCCCAGAGAATCCTCCTTGGTGGAAAGCATTTGATGCAGACAAGGCTGGTATAGATGAAGTTTGCAAAGTTCTCGCTCATCTTTACAGTCTTCCAAAAGCACAATACATTCCTGTATGCAAGGAAGGAGGCTCCTTTGCTACATCAAACAGATCAAGGGACTCGCCATCGCTTCCTGTATCTAAGGTAAAGCACTTACCTGTCTTTCAATATGTAGCCATCTGCTATAGAACACGTCCAATTTTGATATTAAACCCCCCTCCTCTTTTTTTGTAGGAAGGTTTGTTGGATGTTCCACCAGTGAATGAAGATACTGAGGAAGTTGCTAAGGATGCGACAAAAGCTGCCCTTGATAAGTTGAAGGACTCAAAGAAGAGCGATGATGACTCTAAAAGTATGCCTTCAGAAGGGGAGTCAAAAGAAGACCCTGGAAGAACTGATCATAGAACAGATGCTGGTGGAGAAAAGAACAAGGAGAGAGAGAGGGACAGGGGCAGAGAGAGAGAGAGAGAGAGGGAGAAGGAAAGACTAAAGTCTCGTGAACGTGATAGGGGAAGGGAATCTGACAGGGAAAGGGAGCGAGATGACTTTGAAAGGGACAGGGAAAAATCCAAGGAAAGGAGTCATCGCTCAAGAGATAAAGGTAAGTTCTGGTTGACTCGTGATTGTCTAATTTCCAGGCTTCTCAACACTCAGATAGGCTTGTGAATGTTTAATGTCTAGTCTCTTCTATGTCTCATTGGCTAGTTTTTCTGGTTTGCCTTATTCAAGCTGATCTAAATATCGCAGGTCACTCAGAGAAACAAAAACATCACTCTTCTCGAGGTAAACAACAATATACATTTGTCTGATCTTGAGTCCCGACTCCTGATGGACTGCATTTGACAACTTTCTGTGTATGCAGATCGTGATTACCAGTCTTATTCGTCACGGGAGAAGGATCGTCGTAGACACCATTAGCTTGGAATGGCCTGGGAAAATGTACTCACAATCATTTCAACTAGTTGCTTGCTCCAGTAAAGCTTCTTTTAAATTATACTTCACAGATTTCATTGATCTGCATATGGAGGATTTATTTTATTGGGGGAAATGGTATATCCACCTGTTGAAAGTGGACTCATCATTCTCCTGCTTGAGCGACCTAAAAATATGTTTCTGGCTTGATGTTGCAGGTTACCATGCCAAATATGTTCGTCTCCATGGAGCATAGCTGCATTTCTTTGCAAATAGCTGAGAGTGTCGTTTTGGTGAAACTGTGCCACACCTTTATGTATAAAGCAGAGACACTTCAGTTCTTTGGTTTTAACTATTTTCGTTTAGTCCCCCTGAACAATTGACACACTTTTGTTGTCCAAATAGCTTGTAGACTAAAGCAGGATTGTTCAACTTTCTGCACTACAGTTATATAAAGACGCGCGTAACTGAAATTTCAGCTTTTCCAAGAAGGAATGGTTTCTAATCTTTAATTCTGAGATCATCGTCGTTCCTGCTACTGAAATTAATAACAACTTATCCAGTGAAATTCCACAAATGGGGTCTCGGGGTGGTGTACAGTCAATGAACGTAATTATGTATTAAAAGACAAGCTCAACTGAAAAACAAGACTTGGTTTGAAACTTTCAGCAGTCATCTGGGATAGAGTTAATTTATCAGATGGTCACTCAATTATGGATAGTTCACTCAGAAAGTCACTTTTTTTTGCTTTATAACTCAAAAGTCACTTAACTATTGGTGTTTCACTCACAAAGTCATTCAACTAATTATATAATTTTTTTCTTATATAAAATTTTTATTTTAACCCAAATTTATAAGAAACAAAAAACCTATTCATGAATGGTTAAAATGAATAGTTTTTTATTTCTTATAAATTTGGGTTAAAATAAGAAATTTATATCAGAAAAATTAAATGAAAAAATTATCTAATTGGTTGAGTGATTTTGTGAGTGAAATATCAATAATTAAGTACTTTGTAAGTAAAATATCAATAGTTGAGTGAATTTTGAGTTATAAATCAAAGAAAGTGACTTTCTAAGTGAACTATCCATAGTTGAGTGACCATTTGAGAAATTAACTCTCTGAGAATACAAAGACTTAGGCCTCATTTGTTTGCACTTAATAAAGGTATGAACCAGGTCATTAAGTGCGTTTGTTTTCATTGAACTTTAAGCACTTATTTCATCTGAATAGATCTTAATCATTAAGATCTGGAACAGAGTCTTAATACCATTAAGAGGTATATTTGTTTAAACAATTTTCATCATCACTCTGTCCATAACCACCAACCACCACCATTAACCACATCTATCATCACAACCAGCACCACCATTATCATCGTCATCCATCAGTCACCCACCACCACCAACTATCTCTGCCACCATTGTCTAATCCTGACATTATCACAATCACCACCACCATCAACCTTCACCATCACGTCAGCCACTACAACACCAACCACCTCCATCATCATAACTATCACCACACCATTACTAGCAACTGTCACTAACACTATGCATTACAATGACCACTATTGTAAATCATCTCCACCATCAATAG
>JACEIK010002832.1:70178-97052 GCA_018107945.1 Datura stramonium
CACCCAGCCACCCAGTACCCCACCATCGCCCCTCTACCGTCCCTCCTCCGTTCTCACCGTTTTAACCCCAAATTTAAATTTTAGGATTTTAACTGCTCATGTTGTTGCTAGATTAAAAATTAATATATTTGTTAAACTGTTGATGTTATTGTTATATTTTATTATTAGATTTAGATAATGTTATTGTTAGATATCATTGTTTGATTTAGTTGAATTGTTTCATTGTTAAAATTGAATTGCTATATATTTTCTTGTTTGTTCTTGAATATCAAAATATATTCATATTTGTTTTTGAATTCAATTGAAATTACTTGTGGATTTAGGAATTTAGAAGCAAACGTAAAAATTTAAACTTATATGTTTGACTTACGTTTGGAGTGATTGAGTTAGAAATTGAAACTTAGTAATTGAGTTAGGAACAAAGTTAGATCAATTTATCAAACATGACACAAAAATAAAATAAATTTATTCATTAATTTAGTACTTTAGATAATTTTAGTAATTAATCAATAAATACTAAATACATAATTATATCAAAATTCTAATGTTCGTCGNATCAAAATTCTAATGTTCGTCGGATAATTATTAACTATTAAATAATAAAATTTAATTATTCATATAAATAAATTAATTTAAATTTATATGCAATCTAATTTATACTTGAATATCTATATTTTTGTAGATGAATCATCGTCTATGGATGTATGATAGAACTAATGAAAATCGTGGAGATATGAAAGATGAATTTATTAAAGGTGTTAGAGGATTTATCAACCATGCAATGTCACTTTACCTTTTTCAAACTGAAGGATTGATGAGGTGTCCTTGTAAGCGATGCAACTGCATGAAGTTTTTTAAACTAGATAAAATTACAGTTCATATCTATTGTTATAGATTTAAGCCTAGATATTTTGTGTGAAATGATCATGGCGAGACTGATGAGGTGAATGATATATTTTTTAATTTATTTATGGGTCAATGTAGTAGGTCTATACATGATCAAATTAATGTTCAACATGATAAGGTGTATGAAATGGTCAATGATGTATTCGAGATATAATATAGGATGAAATCCGAAAAATATTTTGAAGAAACTCTCAATGAAGAAGCAATGTGTTTCTATCAACAATTAGAAGAGGCTAGTCGTACATTATGTATAGGGGATATGCATTCTATGTTGTCTATTGCAGTTAGACTAATCAATATTAAATCAGATTGGAGTTTTTCTCAAGTTGCTATGGACTCTACGATTGGTATTTTGGGGAACTTATTAACCCTGAGTTAAACATACCTAACAATATTTATAAGGCATAAAAATTGATTTTCAAGTTAGGATTGTTGTATGATAAAATTCATTGTTGTAAAAATAGTTGCATGTTGTTCTAAAAGATGATGGTCATTTAGAAAATTGTATGTTTTGTGGACATGCTCGTTTTAAGTGAACTCCTGGTGGAAAGATGGTTCTAGTTAACGCGATGCATTATTTACCTCTTATACCTAGGTTATAGAGGTTGTACACGTCGATGAGTTTTTGTCCTCATATGAGATGACACCATGAGAATAGAAGGGCTGCTAGTGCTATGTCTCATCCATCAGATGGAGAATCTTGAAAGCATTTCGATAGAACTTATTTTTATTTTGCAAGTGAACCAAGAAATATTAGATTAGGCTTGTGTGCAGATGGTTTCATACCATTCTCAGTTTTTGTTGCACCCTACGCATGTTAGCCTATATTTCTTACTCCGTATAATCTTTCACCTGAAATGTGTACGGCAAGTCCCTACATATTCCTAAGTTGTATTGTCCCGGATTTTCATAATCTAAAAAGTTTGATTGATGTTTACCTGCAATCTTTGATAGAAAATTTAAGATAATTGTGATCTAAAGGTGTTGTGACATATGACATATCAACTAAGCAGAATTTTCTTTTATGTGCTTCTTTGATATAGATTATAGATGATTTTCCTACGTATGAAATGTTGTCTGGTTGGATGACTACCGAAAAGTTAGCTTGATCGTATTGCATAAAAAATAGTAAAGTGTTCACTTTAAAACATGATCATAAAAATTCATAGTTTGATTGTCACTGTCGGTTCTTGACAATGGATCATGAGTTTAGAAAAATGAAACATGCATTCCAAAAGAATAAGATTAAAAATGATTTGCCACCTCCATCATTGTCCGGAAATAAAATTTGGGAGAGAGTTTTTCACTTGCCTAAGGTTACGAAAGCTACGCCCTTCTAGACTTGTTGTATATGGTATTGGACATAATTGGATAAAATAAAAAATATTTTAGGAGTTGTTGTATTGGGATAACCTTTTACGATATAATCTTGATGTGATACACATTGAAAAAAATATTTTATAATTTGTACAACCCTCTGATGAATGTTAAGGGTAGCACAAAAGATAATCCAAATGTAAAATGGACTTAAAGAAATATTGCAAGAGAAAGGAACTATGGTTATAGGAATCATACAATAATAAACTATTAAAGTCCAATGCGAGCTTTTCATT
The DNA here is from genome assembly GCA_018107945.1 of Datura stramonium. NCBI lineage: Eukaryota > Viridiplantae > Streptophyta > Magnoliopsida > Solanales > Solanaceae > Datura > Datura stramonium. The sequence goes on from JACEIK010002832.1 coordinate 72,698, forward strand.
CACATTGGATGAGAAAAAAAATATTTATAAGTGGGTTAAGAATCTGAGAATCCCTGAGGGTCATGCTTCAAATTTGGAGAAGAGTGTAGATATGAATGAAGGAAAGTTGTGTGGTAGAAAAAGCCATGATTGTCATATTTTCATAGAAATTTTAATTCCTATTGCATTTAACTGCCTACCTAACTGGATAAGAAAGCCAATCACAGATGTAAGTTTGTTTTTTAAATATTTATATTGTAATACTTTGTGGGAGGATAACTTAGCAAGAATGGATCAGAATATTTTTTTGATCACCACTAAGTTGGAAAAGATATTCTCATGTGGCTTCTTTGATATGATAGAACATTTACCGATTCATCTCGTATATGAGGTGCGCCTAGGAGGCTCAGTTCGATATAGATGGATTTATCCATTCAAGAGGTACTGATTTTGACTTAGTATACCATGAATTCCTAAATTATTATTTTTTTAACTTATTACTAACATCAAATTTTAGAACTATTGGCAAGTGCAAAAGAACTGTCAAACAGAGGTCTAAGATTGAAGGATTTATTTGTGGAGCTTATCATGCAAGAAAAACTACTCATTTTTGTTCTTACTACTTTGAAGAGCAAATGCAAAGCATGAGAAATAGGTAAACCTGCAATGATGACTGTGATAATGATCCTAACCATCCACCGACTTCAATTTTTAATCAACCAACTAGTCGAGATTCTAAAAAATGAACCAAATAAGGTTTAAGTAGTATTAAGATGCAGTCAATTATGACACATGTTTTGCTCAATTTCCCTGAGATAAAATCATCTTTTAAGTAAGTTTTGAATTATGTTATTGAATAACGTCATTTAAATACTAAGGGTTAAACTAACAAAAAACCTCAATTTATTGGATAGTTACTTTGTAAGCAAGTGGGAGTAATGATGTCATATATACGAGGTTTTTCGGTTGGCTGAAAGACTATGTAAATATTAAAATTCATGTTGAAGATATAAGTACAATATAGTCATTTACTTAAAGAATATAATTTTTTTTATTTAACAATATATAGGTTCNGTAGGGTCATTTAAGCTAAAAATGGGATAAACAGAAATGGCCTATGATACAATATATAGGTTCATGCTGAAAATAATACTAAATAATATTTGCAATTGGTGTGAGATATTGCACGCGGGCCTGATAGTTAAATCAGTCAATGAATAAGTATTGTGTGATGGTTTCAAATTTCCAATAGAAGAAATATCTAAGTATAAGAAAATAAATAATAGCGGAGTATGCATTGAAGGTGATGTAGACGGTTTTGACCAAATTGTTGATTATTATTGTGTGATACAAGAGATCATGAAAGTTATGTATCTTGGATGGCCGAGAAAAAGATAGTACTATCTCAGTGTAAATGATTTGACCCATCACATAGGGGTAGTAAGGTGAATCAGCAACATAATAAAACTTAAGTTAAGCACACAAGACAGTATGATCGTTATGATCCTTTTATCATTGCACAAAATGCTAAGCAGGTGTATTTTACTCCACAACCTTTGCGTAGAGATAAGACTGATTAGTGGGTGGTTATAAAGACTAAGCTCGTAGGTAGGATTGAGATTTATAATGTATTATATGTGTCGTACCAAAACAATGTGGTATTTATTCATCAAACAGTGGAAGCTGAGCTAGAACATAGTTTAGAACATCCTAAATACATATTGGAAGAAATTTTTAATGTTGAGATAACTACAATTGCAAATAGAGGAAAAATCAGATAATGAAATGAACCAAGCATAAGGAGGGAGGGAGACCCTCTCAATGATGATTATGAAACAAGTGAGAAGGAATAATGGGAGAATGATGAAAATTAAACAAGGAGAAAGAATGGGAGAATAACTACTAGCAAGTGGTTTATTTCTCTTAAGCAATTATATTTAATACTTGTAAATTTCTTTATATATACTAATGTAAGCTTGTAAGTAGATGCCATCAGGTGATAGTGATTGATTTCGTAGTAGTACAAGTATTAAATCGAGTAAGAGTAGTAAGAAAGAAATCGAGTAAGAGTAGTAAGAAAGTACCTAGGAGGCCACTAGATTCTAAATAGCTAGTTCAAGGTTTTCAAACTTTCTCCCCATACGCACTATTCTCACTGGTGTCTTATGTTCCCTATGACACTAGGCATCTGACATATTTTTAGGATACATCTCCTTTTGTGCCTCCATTTCCTACTTCTCACACTTTTATGTCTACACCGCCATACCACCATGGAAAACTCAACCTATTCATAGTTGGATACTTCTCTTTTCCTAGTAGTTCAACTTCCACCTATCTCAAGCCGTGACTCGCATATAGTAGTCCGATTCGATAATGTGATAGATCTACTCCAACCTTGACCCAATCATATAGACTTCAAACCAGTATCAAGATCAAGCATGGGGAGCTACAACAAAAGAAAGATAATCTTGATATAAAGGGTGATCGTGCTCGATGAATTTGGAGTATGTTTAATTCTCATAATTGATTTAGATGTATAATTTTTTTATCTTAATATTTTATTTATGAATTGACATGTTTATTATCATTTTTGCAAGTTCTATTCGAGAAAAGAGCGAAAATGCTCTCGTGGAAAGTATTTGAGACTTTATGATCTGGCCTTATCCGATTCGGGAATAAGATAACACATGTAACATGACGTAAAATGCTTCCGATCAATTTAAGATATACAAATTAATTATTACTTAGTAAAATTTTGCATTAACTTTTGATCATTACATATCATCTAATGCTAGTGATCTTTTAATTTGCACACATTGTGTACTTAACTTTCACAGTATAATAAGATAATTTACATAACCTACGATAGGAAGGCCATGAAGATGTCCTATCGGGTTTATGCTAGCGATGAGAAAGAAGCCTCGACGTTCTACCTCATCTTTATTTAGGCCCTTCGCATATTGGAGAACGCTGCACTTTGGTCAAGTCCGAATAGGTAAAGAAGTCCAGGATGAAAGGAAAATAAGTGGCTCATTATGCAATCAAGTGCAAAGAGTCAAGGGACGATAGCTAGAGAATTGGTAAGTAACTATACTTTACTATATAAATTTCACTAAAATCATATATTGACTAACTTTTTGATTACATATTATTTGCAATCCAAAACTTGGGTCATGACCCAACTCGAGGAGCTCTTTCTGCCATCCATATAAAAAAGAAGAACAACAACAAGTTGGACCCGACACACCCGTCAAGCAAAGAGTCAACAAGCCTATGTAAATTTTAAAAAGTTACATATAAATAATAATTTTGACTTATCTATATACTAACTTTTTCTATTTAATTATATAGGATGAATTATAATGGGACTTGTCTAAATACAACCAGATCAAGAAGCCTAAGGTAGACCGATCCAAACTCCTCCATGTGATGTAATGCCCTAGAAAACTCAAATTCTAATTCCTAACTTAAATCTGTAAAATCTAAAAAGTTCGTTAAAAGTTTCAGATCTAATCTACCTAACGAGTCACTGTTAAGGACCTCACTAATTGGTCAGTGAGCACCGAGAAGGAGGCTTAATAATTTTAAAGAGGGAAGGCTGTAAATCTTACCGAGGACTTCACGAAATGTGGTCATCGACCACGACCCATTAAGACACTCGCGGCCAGCTTGAGACGGGAATATAGCCACACTAAAGGTATTTGATGAGTGGGTGCAACGAGTCGCCATCTCGTGTCAACGCACTCGTTAGGTGAGTCAGTTAATGGACCTAAGATAATCTCCAGACGAGACAAACAGGTGGGTTCACGAATGGCGACCACGAATCATCTCATCCTCAGCGGCGACCTACCGAGGATCCTGTGCAAGTTGTACTCGCTGCGAGTGACCACGACTACGGTCGCAATACCACAACTCGCTATGTACCTGACAGCTTTTCCAAAGAAATTCCTATGACATTTAGTAATTTTGTAATACCCTTAAAGTGCCTAAGGATAGACCCTGGAGTTAAAGTTGAAAAGCGCATAAACCGGCCAAAACATCACTGTGACGGGCGTCTCTGGGCACCCGTGGCAAGGGTGTCACGAGTCGTCAAAAGAAGCTGTGGGCTGGGAAGCTCCGGGAAAAGTTGTAAGATGAGAGGGTGTCATGACTGTGGTGGGAAACCAATGAGTCATTGCTGGAGTCATGCGAGGAGGAGTCGTGAGGTTTGGGATACACTGGTCACCCCACGACCCGTCGTGAGCTAGGATGAATCGCGGGTCACCCGCCGTGGGTCGAGTAGTGATTTTAGATCCAACTATGGGAGAAACCACGACTACTGGAAGTCACCATGAGTCATGCGAGATCAGGAAGGAAAGCCAGGTTTGGTCATGAGTCAGCAATCTGGCCGACCCAACAACTCGCTGGTTTGTGCACGACTCGGGCCCCGACGAGCCGCGAGAAGAACTGAGCTTGTGTTTCAGGTAGTGGACTCGACGACTCAATACCATGAGTCATGGTAATGCCGTCACGAATCGTAGGTCGGGCCATCGTCCGACGACAAAGGAAGATTATTTTAAGGGTATTTTCGACTCTTTCGTGCTAATATATACTACGTCGTTTGGGCTCTACCTTGCATGATTTTAAGGGTTCTTCCAGACCTAAACCCTCATTTTCCTCAATCTCCTTCTTTCCCTCTTCTCCAAAGATTTTAGAAAATTTTCGCTGTTCTTCAAGCTTCAAGGAATAATTTCAAGTCGCGGTTGGCCTACCGTGCATGTGGGGACTTCAACAAGGATATCTTTTCATTCTCAGGCCTCCCAAAAATGTGTTCTATAAGAACCCAATTTAAATTATTTATAATATCATGATCTAGGGTTTTGAATAATGGGTAATTTATTCCTCATCCTTGTCTTAAATGATTAACATTTACTGCAATTATGGAATTTGTTTCAAATGTTGATGTGATGGGTTGTTGGGATGTGGATTATATGTTGGGAATGCATGAGGGTAACATTTCTATCGGAAATTGGCTTGAGTAATGAATGGTGTTTCTTATTGTTCTGATTAATTTGCGTATTCACTCTCATGAGAATGATGAAATAGTGGAAATATGGGCCGATATATATATGTGTGTAGCAAGTTCTTCCTAAGTCAACTTGAGAAATGAATGTGAATTGGTTATGATCTTGATTATCGTAGAAATTTCGACTGTGACGAAAGTGTGTGGGAATGTTGCTTAATTAACCCTAATGATGTGATTATGACGTAGATGACCATGCTAAATTTAGTAAGAGTCAGGCTTGAGTAATTGAAGTAAATTATGTGGCAAAGACTATGTTTCCGTATTTAATTGATTAGGCATGGCAAGATTTCATCTCCATTGTTGAACTATGAAGCCAAGGATTCTATATTGTTTCTTTACTAAAATCATTTTTATAAAATCCTAGAATCTAAAACACCCGCGCCAGAGAGTTTATAAATGGAGTGATCAGACAAGTGTGAAATAGTTAGACCCAATTACATGAAGTCATGCATCCTTGATAGATTATGAGTCGAGTTCTAATCTTATATTACCTATTGAATGAGGTGAATACTTCAATCAAGATGCCATGAGAGAAAATGCTAGTACGACTTTATAGCATGCTAATAATCGTGATGTTAAAGCTTAATGGTGAAAGTCGGGTTTTGTAATAATGTGAATTATGATGATTGAGCCTGTGATTAACATGTCAAGTTGTGAATCCATGTTTATTGAGAGATAGCATTAATAGACGTTAGTGGAGAATTTCTTACATAGACGATAGTGGAGAATGTCTTACATACACGATAGTGGAGAATGTCTTACGTAGACGTTAGTGGAGAATGTTTTCATGTAATCGGCCTAGACTCACATCCCAAGAAGAGCATTTATTTTCCACGCGTTACTGGGGATCTTCTTTAAGTAGTGACTCTCATATCGAGTTTTCTTTCTCCCTAAGACGCCGTGATTCTATCTAGTTGGAGAATGTTTCCCTCGTATAGTCGTGACGCTCCTTCGACCGTCGTGACTCCCTTAGACGCCGTGGACCCTGATATCACTCACGCATCATACTGTGACATTCCCGATTATTACTTTTTGCATATCACGTTGCTACCAGAATACATGTCTTTATAATGTGGTTATGTTAATCGAATATGCGCAACCTCGTGGTAGATAGTTGTACTTCACTTCTATTATGTTGCTACTAATATGTTTTACATTACTTCTCTCTTGTTAATGTTAAGGAAGTTAAGTTTACTTACGTCTCTATTCTCGCACATTCCAAGTACTAACCGCACGCTTCTTGTGTTATATCATTTTATGATATAGATCTGGGCCCTGTGCTCCGCCACGTGGGTTAGATACACCACCCCATTCTCCCGCTGTCAGTTGGTGAGTCCTCATCCTCCGAGACGTGAGTAGTACCGTTTTATTTTGTTTTAGTTTTCGCCCTTTGGAGTTAGTCAAAGGCTTATCCCAAAGAACTCATTAGTTATCGAAGGCTTTCGACTTGTTAGACAAATTCAACTTTGTATTTAAATGCTATTGTTGTCGTTTTGATTTTATACGCTCTAGTCAATTCTTCCGCTTGTTCATGATGTTTGGCGTTTCTTATGTTAAGTGTATGCGATGATTATGCCATTGGTCGACTCCTGGAGCCTCTCGGGGGTTCCTTGTCCCGTGTCTACGATCCAGGTGTAATCTCGGTCGTGACAAATTTCCTATTCTCCTAAGCTCTAAAACTACGTCCATTTTGAATGTAAATTCAGACTTATTAGAGGGTCAGTGTCTTCTCCCTCATTCTCACGTTTACACTTAGAAAATTATCGAAGAGTTACTCAAGAAAACTCTCGCTAAGCTTAGGTTTTCCCCCATTGCGCACCAAGTTCTCTTATCCGAGAATATTAGTCAGTATGTGGAATTCAACAAGGAATTGTCCTTCCTCGTGTCCCCCAAAATCTTCCCATAATTCCCTATCGCTTAGCCCCGAGATTTTCGAGTACGCAGAGATTTTCACGCTGATTCTCGTTAATTTTCAATCAAGTTATTATCCATGCTTATTACTCATATGATTTTCATCAATTCATAAGTAAATAGTTGTTGTTATTGCCAAGATGATTTATAGCCCTAAATTTTGATTGAAGATTATTGCGTATTAAATTCCATCTATTTTGCAAAGTATGTTTTTAAGTTGAATATCCTAGAAATTCTTATTATATATATGTGTGAGAAATTTTTCCTCATGAGAATGATTTTACCCTTATTGGATGAAACCCCTTAAATTCTGAAATTTGGTCATATTATGAAATTCCCGTGTTTTTGGAATGAGTTTAGTTCTCTATTAATCGCTAGTAGTTCCGTCCAGCTTAGAACATAGAATCTCTTCGAATTATTCGTAAAATTGTCAACCGATCTGGCGACTTCGCCTCCGAGGTGTCGCTGGTGCCTCGCTTATTAGAATCGACTAGATTATAGTTATTTGGTCCATTAGGTAGTCATGAAATTTTAGATTTATAGCTCACTGTAAACCCCCAGACCTCGCTCGCCAGCGCTTGTTCTGGACCATTACGACGCCTGCATAAGCATCTTGGCCCCGCTCCGGAACCCAGCCTCGAATCTAGTCCGATAAAATCCCCTGTGGTATTGTCGCTATATGTCCTCGACCAGTCTTGGACCCCGCTTGAGCCACGCCAGCGCTCACAGCAGGTTTCAGTGAGTAGGACTTAGCACCGAGCGAGCTTCTAGGTTCCAAAGATACCCGTGTTTTCGTAACTACATCGGGCGCATAGGTTACAATATTACTTCGTCCGATCGGCCCGCACTTTGTGATCACCCAGCTCATGTCTTTATACCCGGCAAGGTATAGCTGGATCCTACCTGGGGTGTATACATCTGACTCCACGTCTAGCTCACGTTGTTAAATGTCGGCTTATAGACTCTCCCACTAGTCAATTAGTCCACTCGCATTTCTACCCACTGGCTTAGTATCTCGTGACTAATCTTTCAAATTTAGCATGTTTGGCGACCATCAATGGTCATTATTGACCATATCGCATATTCCTAACTTGTATCCAAGATTTGGTCATTTCATGTCACTCGCCCGCTACTAGTTCTTTCATGGCTATTTACATCTCTCACTTACTCGCACATTCAAAGTATTGACGCATACTTTTATGTTGTATTGTTTCATGATACAAACATAGGTTCCGTATTCAAAGAACGAGTAGTCGTCTAGTTGCAAAAACTCTCCTTACGCCCGTATGTTGAAGTGTGAATCCTCACTATTCGAGGGCCTTATATTTTACTTTCTAGTAGCTTAAGATACTTTATTTTAGATTTAGAGTTAGTCAGGGCTTGTCCCAATAAACTATCATTTAGAAGGCTGCACTGGCGTATGTTTAGTTTCCATATTTTAAGTTTATTTTAATCTTTCATATAAATGCCTTAATGTTATTATTCTTAAATTTCACAGTTTGCTTTAAGCGAGGTCACTCAGGGTTTCAAGTACCGTGTTACGTCCATGTATAGGCCTCTGGGCGTGACACTGACGTCTGCATCCAAACCCGGATTGAGAAAGTTGGTGGGGAGAGACAAAGGTGAGAGTTTATGGCTCAGGCTCTAGGAACCCGCTTCGATAGATTCCGCCCAGACCGAAAGACGTTGGCTCTTCAATCTAGGCCGAGGTGGTTGATGATACTCGATCAGTCGCTATGTCGTGTAAGATCAAACACCTTACACGTGCTTGCGTATGCCGAGACAAGATAGATTGCTGAAAATAAGAGCATGTACCATACCATCGAGACACTCAAGGAACGAGTAAATAGCCTCCTTGCAAGTAAAGTGCATAGACATGCCCATTCTCCTCCCACCCCGCTGATGATAAGAGTTCTAGTGACGAGGATGCGCTGTGTTGAAGTAGGACACCTAGTCATAGGATTGTTATTGTCAATTTGGATATTTTTAACGATAATTAGTAATGTGATTAATATGGTAGCCGATTTAGATTAATTTGGTACAACTAGTGCCGATTATAGATGATATTGAATTGGTTTTAAATTGAAGCGTGGAAAATACATAAATTGGTAAGGGTTGCAGATTCTGTGAGTTTTTTTGTAGAAAATCGACGGGATAACAATGTCCATATCAATTCTTCGAAGAAAAATTAGATGCATAAAATCAATCTTTTCCATCGATTTATTCTTGGATATGAAGAACACATCTACCTTAGTTGTTTGATCATTTGATTTTTATTATTTATTTTTTAATTTATTAAAAATACTTACAATATTAAATTAAATAAAATACCGAGCATGGGGTGGCATTTAAAAGACCCACCAAGTTGAATTTTAATAAATTGAGGGACGTCCCGCATAAACCGATTGTCTCGACGATTTATCATTTCCACGAGCCAAATTCTCGAGGCCTGCCGATTTTTCATCCTTTTGCCCAAAATACCTACATTGTCCGTCCCAGATTACCTTTATTTTTTTGAGCAATTTTTTTATAGTGTCATTGGGAGTCCAACTCCTTACAATCCACTCGATGCTCTTCACGGGGTGTTCCTATTCCTTTTACCTTACTTGGTTTGTCCGCCGAGAGTCTCTACTTGAGGGTCGAAAGCACCCACTCGTTGTTTAGGGGAAACTATCATTTATCCGATTAACGTTGATTTTATATTCATTATTGTTGTTCATAACCGTGGTAAGTTTAACTTATAAAACAAACCTCAGCAAATTAGGAAAAGAAGATTAAAAGTGTCATAACAATTTCATAATTATCCAACTGCATAAAGGAATGCCAAACTATTTACCCTTAAATAGGTACAATTAAATTTATATACGTGACTTAAAGACATGTGAATTGAATTGACTAAGTAATGAAATTATGACGGATTAACTTGTTAAGACAAATCTGCTAAACAAAAAAATTTAAGTAGCAAATGAAAGGATTAAGCAATAGTAATAGAATTAAAAAGCAATTAGCTCCAATTTCATATAGCCAATGAAGCAAAGAACGGAAGAAGAGCTCGCGCTTTTGTTGCAATACTTGAGAGCTTGATTTGCAAAGCGTAAGTAAATTGTTATTCCGTGAATGAAAATCATATATCCACCAACAATAAGGTAAGACACTATTTATAATTTAAGTTACGAGAACAAGATCCGCATATCAAACCTTCATACAACCTATTAATTACTCATTATTGTTACTAAGTAATGACTCGACGCCGATCCCGAATTCTTTGTAATGGCCGAATTTTGAACCTCATCTTATTTGTATCTTATATTCTGTTGCGTGTCCGTAACTAAATGGGATCCCACCGTGATGTTGGTCTCTGATCACGCCCGATCTATCTTTTTTGCCATAAAATACTTTTTGACTCGTCCATCTATCTGGTTAGATTTATCCTATACAATCTAGGGAGGCATATTAGTTGGTTCTACGATTTTGAAAGTTATCACTCTACTTATCTACATATTTGTAGACATGCTAAACCATTAAAGAACCTAAGATATCGGTTAATTGGTTATTGATCGTTATCGATTTGCTATCAAGTTAACCGTTAAAATCTCAATGAAAATGTCACAAATCATAAGTATGTTTCGCTAGAAAAAAGTGGGTCAAAAGAGAAAGAGCATATAGAACTAGCATAGCTAAAGCAATCAACTTTAATTTAGATTTGAATAACATCCCCTTTACTTGTCATCGACACCCGATTCATTTTATTGCTCGGATACTTTATATATTGAAGGTTAAAATTATAATTTAAATAATTATACGGTTACCCGCTCTCCCCAAAAGTGGTATAATCAAGTTGATAACCTAATAACATAGAACAATAAACTCAATAATCAAATAGCTGTTAAACTAATAATCCAAATCACTAATTCAATAACTCAATTACCAATTTAAATTATTAATTTAACTCGCAATTCTCAAAAAGAAAATAGTATTAATGACTATCTTCTTTTCTTAGAAAATCGTAGAAGATTGAGAGATTGTTTAAAGTAGTAGTACAGTTGTACTCTACTTGACAGGGCTGATGATCTTTGGTGAGTCTGATGTCGGTGCCCACCACCCAACTGTACGAACCACAGGAAAAATCTCTAATAAGCTTCTAATGGAACCCGTGTTTTGCTGGCAACAAGAGAGTAAATTTCAGCACTTATATTATTAGACAATTACAACCAATAAGTGTTTGTAGTATTGTGAGGCTCTAATTAAACAACAATCTCAATCAAATTACACTATTATTATATACTCTCCTATCTCAATTTATGCAGCACGGTTTAACTTTCAAGTGTCAACTAAACTAGTTTTTATCTTTACTGCAATTTTTTATATATGGCTTTTGAAAATTTTAAATTTTCAATTATTTTAACTTAACGCAATATCAGATAGGCAAAATCTAATTCATCATCAAAATTAATAAGTTTGACTCTTGAAATCTGAACGCTGAGACATAAAAAAAAGGTAATAGAATTTTTAAAACAGTTCAAATATAACATACATATTACACCAAAGGACTAACAAAACACATTTCAATTAATTAAAAATTAAATGTGTTTCGTCATATATTATAAGAATTAAAATCAAAATATATTTATAACTCAAAGATCAAAAGTTCTAATATAAACTAAAATTATCCTTCTAATAACCTTTGTTCTATGAAATAAAGTGTTCAAGATATATGAATATTTTTTTAGCGTGTTGGACAACTTATATATAGATATTAAATAACCGAAACAAGGTACATACCTAATAATGCACAATTTTCTTATCAGTCATCTTACAATACCCACATAATCATAAGGTACTTTTTAGCTATCTTGTATATATTTGTTTCTGAATTATAAATACTTAGTGGGATCATGAGCTAAGATTCAGATTTGTCTATGTATGTAAAGTAGAGAACAAATTAAAACATCTTTTTTGAACAAATATGAAACATTATCTTATTGCCATTTCTCGATTGGAAGGAAAGAGAACCAAAAAAAGAAGTATCTAATTGCTTTCGAAAGTAACCGGCGACTGATTTCACCTTATATTATTCGAGTTATAATGAAGAGTTGTCGATCACTGAAATTAAAGATTAATAATTGATCAAAATAATGAATATATTAATTATGATGTGGCCCACATAAATTAAAGCAAGGTTTTTCCAAGGTGTCATCTCATCATTATTATGTGACACGCACAAATTATTATGTGTCAAAGCACAAGGCTTACGTCCCAGGAACTATTTGTCACTGAGGAGAGAGAGGATGTAGTAGAGGTCCTGTCTAAGGACATCCCGTACAGTAAAGAGTGGATTATGAAGGTTAATATGGGGATGGACATCGTCGAAATCTTTAGCCAACGCTTGGAGAAGGTGGAGGGCACCCTTAGTGTTCTTGAGGGGCATATTATTGAAGAGATTGAGAACCTCCGAAATGACTTGGAGGATCACAAGCAAGTGGAGTTTGAGCTAAGAAAAATTGTTACTATCTTAGAGTGCAAGATCATGGAGGCATTAAGCACGACTGACACCATGAAGGCAAAGGCGGAGGAACTCAAGGTTCAAGTCGATGCTGGTGTGGTAGAGTCAGCAACAATATTGTTGCGATGAGGGAGGCTAAGATTGAGGTTCCTAAACCACCAGTGTTTAAAGGTGTTCGTGATGCACAAGAAGTGGAGAAATTTCTTTGGCACATGAAAAACTACTTCAGGCACGGTAAAGTGAGGGATGATGAGGCCAAAATCAACAACGCTATGTTATAACTATTAGAGATCGTCATGCTATGGTGGAAAGGAAGGTGGCTGACATTGAGAAAGGTATTTTCACTATTAGCACATGGGATCAGTTCAAAATTGAGTTAAAATGACAATTCCTTCCAAACAATATTTTGTATGAAGCAAAGTGCAAACTTAGAGAGTTGAGGCAGACAGGGAGCATATGTAACTATATCAAAGAGGTCACCATTCTTACGCTTTAAATACCAGACTTTACCAGTGATGACTTGTTGTTTCACTTCATACATGGGTTGTAGAGTTGAGACAAGTAGGAATTACAATGTCGGTAAGTCGCAGATATATACCAAGCCATAACAGAGGTCGAGTCTTTGATGAACTTCAAGCATGACAAGCACGATAAATGCAAAGGATTAGAGTCAAAGGGTAGCAATATTGAAGGTGGGGAGACCGTGGGAAAAGTAAAGAGATCTACCAACAATGCTCCAAGACATAGATTTCAATAAGTCCATCACAAAAAGTCAAATGGCCGGTAGGGCTATGTTGAGAAGAAGGGATGTGACATATGTAGAGTGCCGCATGACTTCAAAAACTATCCTAACTTAAAGAGACTTAATGCAATAGTTCGTGAAGTAAAAGGGAAGATGCATGGAGAGAGTTCGGGAATCGCTTAATTGGATTGAGCAGATATGTAGTACTGTCAGAAAGCAATTTATCAAGCCCGATGAGAATAGCAATCAATATGTGGAACTCACCATCAACAACAAGCTCGCTCATATATTGGTAAACACTGGATAAACTTATAATTTTGTTACTGAGGCCGCAACGAAGAGACTAGAGTTGAAGCTCGTTCCAACTAACTCTAACTTCATGACCATGAATGTCGAGGCACAAAATGCTCATTGTGTAGCCAATGGTGTTGGTGTAAAATTGGATAATTGAAAAGGTGCGGCAAACTTTACCGCCAACAACTATAAATATCTTCAATATTATTCTGGGTGAAGAGCTCTTTAGATATTTCCACGCAATGATTGACCTCTATCCCCAATTCTCTTGGTCTTGGAGAGAGAAAGATCTTGCATGGTGCCTACAGTGATAATGTCGCAGGGACATGTCCAAGGACAACTTTCATCTATACATCCTGTTAAGGGGCTCAAGAAAGAGGAGTCAACATTCATAAAAACCACTACAAGTTTGGAGCAAGACAGTAGTACCCAAGAGACACTGTTTCCTTGAATAGAGAAGTTGCTCGAGGAGAACAAATATGTTATGCCTAACGAGCTACCTAAGAAATTGCCTCTTAAGTGTGAGTTCACAAGATTGAGTTGGATCTAGGGGCTAATCCACTCATATTTTCCCCTTATCATATGGCACCGCCTGAGTTAGAGAAGCTTAGTAAGAAACGAATGGGGGGCATGTAGCATGATCCAGAAGCCAAGAGAATATGGAGCTAGCCACAGATACACTCAAAATTACACCTATAAGATGACGTAACATGGTCATAGTCAAATATACTAATTCAATAACAAGATTAGGGTTGAATCCCATAAGAAATAGGCGTGAAAAGCTACAAATCAGATGAATACTTAACTGGCGGTCTATTTTCTATCTCGTGAATATTGAAAGATTTGATTGGTAATTAACTAATAAAATAATTGAATTGATTTAGTTGTAAAACTATGACAATTAAAGAATCAAGGTTGTGTCCCATTTTTAAGAAATGCAGTGCGTAGGTTTTCGTGTAAATACAGATAATTGAGTTGTTTTAGATATGCACTCAATCCCTATACCATCACTCAATATTTTTCGAGAGTTGAAAGATTTATCTCAATATGATTTTTCCAAATACATAAGAGTTATTACTTAAGAGCGATTGATATATGCCAAGTAAATTCAACTTATCCCTAAGAGAATCTATTAAAGGAGGGTTAGTGCCTTGAGTTCTAGCTAAGTATTCCTAACAAATCCTAGTCTGCTTTTCCAATAAAAACTATGGTAATATGTCATAGGTTAATATTTGCAACCACCAACCAATAGTGAAAACAAAGAATGATCTGATATCCTAAAATTCAACGATCATGCAATCATGAAAACACAACGAACACTACACCCATATTGTATCCACAACCTCAGTATGTGGTTTAGTTACTCATCATGCAGTAAAAATAACAATAAGATGATGAAGAAAATATAGTTACTTACTCAAGAACTATGTAGAAAAGAATTCAAGATTGTAATGTAAACTTCACAAAAACGACAAGAAGAAAGAGGATTATATGCTCTAGTTTTTCCATACATAATATTCTATGAAAATTTGACTACTCTTCTTGCACAATAATCCTAAAAAAGATATTTATGCTGGCCCACAAACTCGGAACTCAAAAGCTATCAAAATACCCAATGGCCTAATTTGCAGACCATAAAATAGATCTATAGCCCGTGAATGTGATTTATGACCATGAATGTGATTACGCAGTGACTTGATTCACACATTGGTCAACACTTCAAATCCAAGCTCCAGGTTATTTCCACAATAGAAAGTATGATTCATACATTAGAAGTACGACTCATACATTGCCCAAGACGGGGTACTTGTCTTGTATTCCTTGTTCTAGCTAATTTGACTCTAAATACCTATAATATAACATTTCAACATTAGAACCACATAAAAATGAGCTAAAGCACATTGAAAATTCATATAAAAGACATTTAATATGTCTTAATTTCACAATACATCAACATCCCCAACTTAAAGTCGTTGCTTGCCCTCAAGCAACGAACACAAGACACTCTACTATATCTAAGTTCAAGTATCACAAATTTAGTTATCTATAATAGTTTTACTAAGTGGATACAAGTATATACTTTTAAACACAACTGAACCATCAGCCTTTATTTATTAAATACACTGAATCACTCCTAATAAGTATGACTATCAATGAAGCCTCATTTTGTGACACAATGTTACTAGATCTCAAGAAGCACACAAGAGACTCAGTTCGGGGAGTCGGTTATTTAAGTTATTTTAATTCAAGTGCCCTCACATAGAATAAAAAAATGTCTCAAAACAAAACACATATATAATGAACAAATGGGACAAGAGACTAGGAAAAAAAAGTAAACACTCAATACTCTCAAAGAAGTTCATACGCTACATAAGGACTTTATGAGTTTGTAATGTAGGATTAGAGACGAGTAAGATACATATTCGAAAAAATAGTGATTACACCCTTCTTGAATACTACACTTTATTCACCCTTTCCACCTTCCTTTGTTAATTCCCCTTTCTTCCTTTCTAATTGCTTCCATTAACTCTGGTGCAGTATTTTTATCTTTTTTTTGTACAATTTCTCTTATTTTTTCAATGTTATACTATTTGCACATTCATCACATAGATGTTTTCATAAGCTCTAGTAAGCTTCATCCCCTAACTAGCTCTAAAGATCTCCTTTTACCCTTGACTCAAAATTTGATTTTATTTTTCTACAATTCCATGAGAGCCTTCCCTATAAGAAGGAAAGATTTCCCCAAAATGATTAGGATTTTTTTGTCAATCGCGCAGTTCAGAATGACAAATTCTGTTGGTAGAAAGAATTTACCCACTTTTACAATGTATATCAACAACTCCAATAGGCCTTTTCACAATCTTTTCGTCCATCTGCAGTCGCATGCTGGTCGGTTTAGGGTTGCTCAGTCCTAATGTTTTATAGATGGCCAATGACATCAACTTTATGCTAGCTCCAATCACGTGGAGAGCTATAGAAAAATTATTAAAACAATTGATGCAAGGAATAGTTGAGGTTTCCAGATCATTATTTTTTTAACCTCTTTAGTTGAAATAATAGAGTTGACCTGATGAGTGAATTTATCCTCTTCTTCTTTCCCTGTCTTCTTCTTTGTCAACATGTTTTTCAGGTACTTTGCAAACCCAATCGTCTCCTAAATAGCATCTACAATTAGAACATCAATCGTTGTTTACTTTAGGATGTCCAATATTTTTTAATTTTTGCTTTTTTTCCCTTTCTAGAAATCTCTGGGGAAATAGAAAGATGGGTATAGGAAGTGGTGGGAGAGGTATAGATATCTCAACTACTTGTTCATCAGCCTCTGAACTACTTTCCTCTTATATTTATGACTCCTTCACAACACTCTCTTTAGCCTCAACGACTGGTGTCTCCACCTTGGATTAGTCCTCAACTTTAGTAGCCTCCACATCTGATTAGAGCAACACCGCTCTGAGTAGTGATAGTCATACAGTAAGATAGAGAACCAATTCCACTACTTTTTGGATTTTCCATTGTGTTAGTAGGAAGCTAGCCTTTCTGAGGCAAATATACTCTCTGGGCAAATCTCTTATCTGCATCTCTAATTTTTAAATGAAGGCAGCATGGGAACTCACAATCTCCATAATGTTTCTCATTACATTATTAGTCCACTCTTGATTCTTTAGAACCTTTTAAACATACCTTCAAGTTTAGAAATGTTTTGCTCATAAGAAGGACCAAATTTCAACTATTGCAAGATAAAATACTGTCCTCTAGGAGGGACAAAGGGATTGGTGTTTCTATTCTTGAAGTTATTTTCATTGTTCCAGTTGTTCTAATTTTAACCACCTTGATTATGATACCCTGACTCTTGGTTATCTTGCCCTTGCAATTGAGGTCTCTACTAATCCCGATAGTTTAAATCTTGATAGTTCTGACGCTGATCACCATCCTGAGAGTTGTTTATATAATTAGCATCCTCAAACTACATCGGAGAATTCTCTGAATATTGATGAACCTATTGAGCATAATTAACATGTGACATCACCTAAACTTCATCGACCGCAATCACTTCATTTAAATTACTTACCTTTTGGTTAGTAGATCAATGTTAGTAGCCATGTTGGAGATCAGCTGATTCCTTTATTAGTTCTCCTTGATTGTATTAGTGAGAGAAGGAGTCCATAAGCAATACCACTAGTAGACTCAACGGAATATTATGCCTCAATGTGCTTCGTTACAGTATCTAGCAGATTTGAAGCTCTTATGAAGATTTTGTCCATGAAACAACCCTCAGTTGCATTATTTTCCATTGATTAATTCAAAGGATCTAAACCAATGCAAAACTTTTCCAGAAGAATATTCTTTGAAAACCCATGATTTAGCGACTGCAACAAATATTACTTGAAGTGCTCTCATGCTTTAAATAATTGTTCCCCTAAAAAATTTTTGAAGTGAAAGATCTAGTCACTTAGCTCTGCCTTCTTGTTCGGAGAAAATCAAATTTTCATAAATACAATTACCAAATCAGCCCACGTATGAATGAAGTTTGGTGGCAAGCTATGGAGATAAGTTTTGGCTTCACCAATAAGGGAGCATTTGAAGACCCTTAGTCGAATAGAATCATCACATAATTATGCTTATGCATTTCACACCTTCCAAGAAAGATCTTTAGATGCTAAAGGATCATTATTAGTGGAATTGTGGAATAACCCCTCAAATTTTCAATATTATATATATGTTGCCTTCAATTTTGAATTTGGTGACACCAATTTGAGTTGGAAAATTGCATTTTCATAATAAATCTCCTTAGTCATGTTTGCGAAAAAATTTCTACTTTCAGTGGATTAGCACTAACTGCCTGAGCAGCTTGTGCTGCTTATGCTTGTTGTGCTGCTCTCGCTTCCATCATCACCTAGTACACAAATAATGAAAACAAGGTATGATGGTATATAAAAGACTTGAATCAAAGTAAATGCCAATCAATAATTTCAAAACTGTATTCCCTAACAACGGAGCTAAAATTTTATATGCTCAAAATTACACTTATAAGATAATGTGCGCGGTCATAGACAAACATAATAATCCAACAAGGCTGAGGTCGAATCAAACAAGGTATAGGCATGAAAAGATATGTATTAAATGAATACTTCACCCGCGGTTTATTTTTTATCATGTGAACTTTGAAGATTTGATTGGTAATAAACTAGTTGAATTGATTTGGTTGTAAAACTATGATGAGTAAAGAACCAAGGTTGTGTCCCCTTTCATGGAATGTAGTTTCCTAGGTTTTCATGCAAATATAGATAATTGGGTTGTTCTAGATATGCACTCGATCCTTAAGCTATCACTCAATCTTTTTCAAGATTTGAACAATATATCTCAATTTAGTTTTCCAGAATAAATAAGAGTTATTATTTAAGAGAGATCCATATATTTCAAGTAAATTTAACTTATCTCTAAGAGAATCAATTAAATAAGGGATAGCGCCCCAAATTCTTGCTAATTATTCCTATAAAATGCTAGTCTAATTCCCAAGCAAAGCTATGATAATATAGCATAGGTTAATATTTTCAACCAATAAAGAAAACGATGAATAATTTGTTACCCTAAAACCCAACGATCATGCAGTCAGGAAAATACTACGGACACTACACACATATTGGATCCACAACCTCAATAGGAGGTTTAGTTTCTTATAACACAGTAAAAATAATAATAATATGATGAAGAAAATATAATTACTTACTCAAGAATGATGTAGAAACTAATTCAAGATTGTAATATAAACTTAGCAAAAATAACAAAAAGAGAGAGGATTCTATGCTTTACTTTTTTCATACACAATATTTTATGAAATCTGACTACCTTTCTTGCATAAAAAAACCTTAAAAAAATATTTATATTGGCCACCAAACTCGAAAGCCTAAAGATGTCAAAATACATATCGGCCTAATATATGAATAGTAAAACAGACATACGATCCCATCATAAATACTTGAACTCAAGATTTTTGAACTCCATCATAAACCCATCTACAAATCATGAAAGTGATATACGATCCGTGGATGGAAATCGCAAAGCAGTTGACTTGATGATCTATATTGCTTCTCTTCCTTCATTGTTGACTTACGAACCATAAAGTGATCTATGGTCCGTAGAATGCTCTGTGGATTGTCTTTTTTATGTTGTCATATGTGACACACGGTCCATATATTTTATCGTGCTTGAGAAGCTCCCAATTTTGAGCTACTGAATAGTGGTAATTTATTTCCATACCAAGATTCACGACCTGTTTTGATTTACGCCTTGATCATCGCTTTAAATCTTCAAATCCAAGCTCCAGGACATATCCACGATATGAGGTATGGATCATACATTAGAAGTTCATCTTGTATATCAGAAGTACGACTCATTCATCGTCCAAAATTGGATACTTTATCTTGTTTTCCTCTTATTCTTGTCAATTCGACTCTAAATACCTACAATGCAATCATTTCAACATTAGAACAACATAAAATAATTTAAAGGACATTGAAAACATACTCATGTAAGAGACAACGAATATGTCGCAATTTCATGACACATCAGGCACCCAGGGAAGACAAGACCTTTTTTGGTAGCATATGGCTTATTTATTGTAACATGTCAGGGGGTTTATATGCCTAAGTTTGGATATATTAGACACCGCATCATGAAGGAGAGCCATGACACTTTGTGGGACAATCATCCAGGACAACATCTCACTAGGGCCTTGGTTGAGTCGATCTACTATGGTTGCGCATGCGAGAGGATATAGAGTGTGACGTGCATACTTGTCTAGTGTGCCAACAGGAGAAGGTAGAGCAATAGCAAGCAAGAGGAATTTTGGAGCTTTTACTCATTGCGTAGAGTCCATGAAAGAGCAAGACTATGGACTTGTCTATCGAACACCTAAGATTATGGCTCTATGATGATGTTCATAGATAGATTTTCTAGGTATGCCACTTTCATGCCCGCCTTACCAGGTTGCACAGCCAAGGAAGCTACCAAGTGTAATACTCCAAAAGTTTCTAAGACTAGACTCAAGATTTGAAATGTGATCAGCAGGAAAAGTTGAAAAATTGCCTCTGTACGACTCAACCTATGAGTCGTAGGTTGGTATTACGGGCCGTAGAAAGACCCGTGGTTCAAATCAGAGATTTTTATTCCCCGGACCATGAGTCCCCACTATGAGCCGTAGTATGTGGGTACAACCCATGGTCAAGAGTCGTAGTAAGTCCTTGGGGTTATCAAGTGATTGATTATACGGGTGATGGCATGACTCGTAGGATGGAGTTACGGGTCATGGTATGAGTCATGTAAATCTTCAAAGAGTTGATGAAATTTAAATGGTTGGTTATGGGAGATAGCCACGAGTCGTAGGAGTATTGTACGACTCGTGATACGGGTCGTAGCAGTTGATAGTACAGTGTTTTCATGCGAATTGATTAACAGTATTTTCGTAAAAATCCTAAGATCCTAACTTTCTAATGACGCCGTTTTAAGATCTGGAAAGAGGGATTTAATGGAGTTTAACCTATTCTAATTCATTCAACTCCCATGCATGCAAGATTAGAGGTTTTCCCTTGAAGATCAAGCTTGAAATTCCTCAATTCTTTCCCAAATCTCTTGGGCTTTCAAAGTCAAGTTTAGATTCAGTTTACCTAGGTATGTAGGGCTTCAAATGAGAGTTTCCTTTCACCCCCATACCAAAATTCCTCCTCAAGTTCATGAATTCAGGTTTCAATTCAATTTGATGATCTTATGGGGTTTTAACCTAATTTTTATGAAATTCTCTATGATTTATTTATGGGCCAATTCTCTTTATGTTTCAAAGTATGTTTTAAGATTTATGGACAGATTTTATACCTATTTTGATTATAAATTCATGACTTCAAATCTTATAAAAATTATGTCCAATTATGCAAGTTTTATGAAAAGTCAAATTTATGATTTATGATTTCAAGTATGATGAGATATCTAGCATGAATAAATATTTGCAGATTACCCATGTATGAATTTATGATTTTGACGTCAGAATTCTATTTCAAGTATGTATGATTTTAAGATTTGAGGCTCACACAAGTTAAGTATGTTTTCATGATTTAGCCAAGGATAATAATATCAACTTATCATATATTTTGGAGTCAAGACTCCCAATGAAGCTTATGATATGTTTTGGAGTCAAGACTCCCCATGTTCAGATTTCAGACTATGCATGTGATTATGATTTCAGCTTCTGTTGAAAAATGATGGGAGCACTATGCATGTTTTTTAGAGTAGTGTCTAGCATCTAGTAGGTTTGGGGTTACAATATTTTCCGATCTCAAACTACGCACTAATGTAGGTATACTTATATTTGGGACCTCTCAACAGAGTTTTCCCCACCCGCCATAGGGCCTTCACCTTGATATCGATATCATGGTAGCGTCCTTAGCCCTAGCAAGACTTTAGACGGCTATGTCCACTTGAGTGTGATAGTTGGAGCATCACGGAAGCTCTATCGTGATACTTCCGTGTTGAAGAGTCTCTCATTGTTCCTTATAATTTTAGTTATGCATGTTTATGACTTATGATATTATGTTTTACAACAGGTTTGACCCAATGATCAGTTTATAAGCTTTTACTTATGATTTCAGTTATGGAAAGCCATATGATTTCTATTTTAGCTTTGGGTCATTTTATTCAGATATAATATTCAGCTTATGATTATACATGATTCAGACTCATATTTCAGCATGCCGTCCCTACTCTCATGATCTTATGATTAATTTTTATATGCATGATTTCAGTTTATACTTACTCAACATGTTTTACTTACCTTACATACTCATTACATTTCCAGTACTGACTCAGATACTCTATGTTGTATCGTTTTATGATACAGGTTCAGACGATTAGACTCAGTTCCGCCGCTAGCCAATTTCCCGCAGCTTAGTTCAGTTTCCCATCATTGGTGAGTCCTCATCCATCGAGGACCTTCAGTTAGTGTTGAGTCATGTTATTTTCAGTTTCAAACTTTAGTGAGCTAGTTGGGGATGTTGTCCCATCGGCTCTTCATACATGTTAGAGGCTTATCAGACAGTATGTAGAATTTTCAGCTTTATCAGTGTTGACTCTGTTATGATTGATATGTATTCAAACTTTCACTTATTCATGATTAGCTTATCAGTTTTCAATTGATGCATGCTCTTTAGCCGCTATGTTCATGTCATGGGTCAACTTGGAGCCATTCGTGGTTCTAGATTCCGTGTCTCGATCCAGGGCCTCAGCTCGGGTCTTGACACCAAGCTATTCTTCAAGAATGTGATAAAGTATTGAGGATTACCAGGGCATACCATCGTGATCGAGACTGCCTCTTGATTGGGAACTTTTGGAGGGAGTTGTTTGACATACTTGGCATGAAGCTGCACTTTTCCACTATTGTTCACCCGCAGGTAGATGGACAAAAGGAATGGGTCAGTGAATTATGAGAGTGTGCTTGAGACATTATATGATCGTGCATCAAAAGGATTGGGCAAATCTCTTAGACATAGCCCAATTATCTTATAGAGGAATCCACGAAGTGTACACCATTTGAGCTAGCCACAGGCTAACAACTGCAAAATCCACATAATTTACTATTGGCTGCATCCGAGGGAAGGAGGTTGGAGACTTATCATTTGGACAAAGGCTGGGAAGAGCAGCTTAATACTACTAAGTCCTACTAGGACAAGGCAGTTAAGTGGATGAAGATGTTTGTGGATCGCAAGCGGCATCCACAAACTATAAATTGGGGACATGGTCATGGTGAAGTTTAACCCAAGATAGTTCAAGTCACTGCGAGGCATGCAGAAAAATTTAATTCGCAAGTACAAGGGGTTATTTAGGATTCTTGCCAAGGTGGGAAATATCCCATACAAGCTTGACATGTTTCGCATCTTAAGATCTATAATGTCTTCCATATCAACATGCTTAAGTCATACCACGAAGACAAGGATGATCCAAATAGAGGGCAATCAAATTGCATGCCTATAGAGAATTATTGAGAGGGAACTTATTAATAAATATTAAAGGACTTGTGGAATAACTAATATTTATATACTAGCTCCTAAATGGCTAGTATAAATAGGGGTTCATTTATTTATAAATCAAATAAGCAAAATCAATCAAGTTTTCTCTAATATAAAAACTTCCTTTAGAAAATTTCTCTTGTCTTACTTATCTACTAATCCTTTAGCTATCTTAAGTGTAGTAATTCAAGATGACCTGATATAGCAAAATCACGAGCAAGTTATCAAGTATTGCACGTGCACTTAATTTAAGACTACGAACGTAACATTAACCTCAAACTTTCTCCTAGTTGGCCCATCTTTTTCTCTTGATGTCGGACTTCAGTCCATGTGCTAGCTACTCAACTTAATTAGGACTAGCTCATAATTCAACTTCAAATCTTCCTCGGCCCATATTACCGACATATATATGAACACAAATAAAAGTGATAGAGATACATCTATGTACGTGCACGCGTGTGTGTACACATGAAAACCACAAGTTTTTAATGAATTAAGAAGCAATAAATATTTATATGTATATATAATTATTCTAGTAACCACTTGGACAATGATGGTGATCAAGGGGGTCCTCCTATGATGAAAAGACATCCTACCGTAAACATGGAATGTCAAGGTTCCTTTCATAACTAGACCACGTAGTGTGTTTTGTTTTTGCACGAGAGAATACAACAAGAAGAAATTAAAAGGGTCCCCATGACTTAAATGCTAAGGATACTTGGTGACTAAATGGACGTGCATAAACATAACATGTAGTATAAATGTGTAATGTATTGTCACCAAGTAACACACATGTTGTAACCTCACAC